>PVJC01039865.1:0-16054 GCA_004026665.1 Murina feae | reverse complement strand
GTTCTTTGGCTGATCTCCCAGGCACCCTCCCCTGCCTTCCCTCTGAGGTCCCACAGCCTGGTCCTGCTTCCGTGCGTCTGGGTCTGTTTCTTTCCATCAATATGTTTGGTTCATCCGGTCGCACCTCTGAGTGGGCTCACCTCTGAGTGGGCCTTGCCTTTCTCTGACCGGCCGGTCTCGCTGGCATCATGCCCTTGAGGCCGCTGTTCCGGGCGCAGGTTTGCCTGCCGGGGACTGAGGTGTGATGGCGACGACGGACGCTCCTGCAGAGGCGAGTGGGACGCTCACTGGTGTGTTCGCTCAGCCTCCGTGTATGTGCCTGTGGCAGGGCCGGGTGCTCGGACCCAGGGCTGACGCCTCTGGAAACCGCCAGGGCCTGGGTGCTGGGTGAGTGAGCAGCGTTGGGCGCGCAGGGTGCCCCACGGTGAGCGGTCCTGGGTGTCGGTGCCCGAGGCATCTTCTTGCTGGGGATGCGAGGGGACAGTTCTGCAGAAGCCGGCTCCGCGGGGCCCGGGGCCTCCCTGGGAGAACGGGGCAGCAGCAGCCGGGCTGGGAGCCCCGAGCCTTCCCACCGAGAGGCGCACGTTGCGCATCGCACACCCCTTCCCCTTCTCCTACTGACCTGCCCGCCCAGCTGCCGCGTGGGAAGGACTGGTGCCCCCCAGCCTCCCCTGGCACCTCGGGGACCCCCCTCTATACCCTCTGTCCTTAGAAACACCCTCCTCCACTCCTGAGCTTGGCCCCGCGCACAGCAGATGGAGAGGCCAGGGAGCCTGGATGGGGACATGCACTGTCCTCTGCACCTGCTGTCCAGGCAGTGCCCCCCACACTGTCCCTGTCCGAGTCCCTCACACCCGCTGCTTCAGGGGTGGCCAGGGGGGCACCCCTTTGGCTGGGCTCCTGGGGGGCAGGTGCACCTGGGCTCCTGGCTGAGCGGAAGGCGAGGCAGTGGAAGCCCGGGGACCTCCTGGCAGAAGGCACTGGCCCCGGGGCCGCTGCTGGTCTGTCCAGGCCGAGGCGAGGGAGGCAGGTGGCCAGTCCGGCCTGGAGTGACCTGCCTAACCGTCTGTGGTCTCCTGCGCGCCTGGGCAGCACATGCTGACTTTTCTAAGACAAAGCGCAGTGAGAGGCGGAGGGCAGCTGAGCGATGGAGCGCGAAATGGGTTCAACTGTGGCCATTTGCGCTGCTGTTTGGCTGCCAGTTTTTGTTGTGTGTGTGGGCGCTTTATTTTTTTATTTTATTTTACAATAAATTAAGTTCAATAAAGCTATCTAGAGAGGAAATCTAGAGCCTGGATAGGAGAGTTACTTCTTGTTAGCCATCACCAGAAATGAGGTTTTACAAAAAATTTGTTTAGGTTTTATTTCAGAGAGAAAGAGAGAAGGAGAGGGAGAGAGAGAAGCATCAATGATGAGAGAGTCATGGATCAGCTGCCTCCTGCACAGCCCATATGGGGGCCGAGCCCACAGCCAGGCATGTGCCCCGACTGGGAATCCAACCACCACCTCTTGGCCCATAGGTGATGGTCAGTCGCTGCACCACACTGGCTGGGCTCTCATATACATTAAAAATGTACATCTGTGACAGAAATGTGATGTCTGCAAGAAGGATATGAACCTCAGCTGCCGTTCTCTCACAAGGGTGCTTTATGAAGACATATATTGAGGAGTATTTATTCCTCAGACTCTGGAAGAAGCCCTGAGACGGGCACTCTACAGCACCCGTAGGCAGGGTCGCTGAGGAAGCAGTGTTGTGACCAGCGCAGTCCACTCCAGTAAATGACCGCCCCCACCCCGCTGGCTCTTCCTAACTGAGGTTCCCCAGCCCCACGGAGCTGAGCAAGACTGAGTGGAGGAGGGGAGGGAGGAGGGCCAGGAGCAGGTGTGACGGGAGGTTTTTGCTACTTACAGACCTAGAGAGATTAGGGTTTGAGATGGGAGCGCTAAAGGGGTTCGGGAACACGATGGATTAATGCATGATGGAAAGTTTGACTGCATCCTGATCTCTGTCCTGCACTTGGAGTTGAAAGAGGTTTTTCCCTCCGAGGTTTGGCGGGAGGCCCTGCTTGAGCAGGGGAAAATATTACAGCTTCTGGGAGGGGAGAAGGCACATGGCAACGGGTAGGGGATTCAGGGTTAACTCCCAGGCAGTTCTAGCATCGGGAGGTTCGTAATCCCTCAGGTTCAAGAGCTGTATGTGTGGAGCAGCTTTTCCTTGTCTGGAATCTGCATTATGGTTATCGGTTTAAAGGTGTTTTATGGTAAATTGTTATAGACATAGGCTAGATGTTAACACATCTTTTCACATAACATGCATTTATTTGAGTATACAGTAGTTCCCCCTATCCGTAGGGGATGCATTCCAAGTCCTCAGTGGTATGGAGCCCTATATACACTGTTTTTACCTGTACTTGCACACCAGTATACCTGTACACGCACACACGCACACACACATCCCTATATAGACACCCCTGCATACCTGTACATAGACCCCTGCATACCTGTACATAGACCCCTGCATACCTGTACATAGACCCCTGCATACCTGTACATACACCCCTGCATACCTGTACATAGACCCCTGCATACCTGTACATAGACCCCTGCATACCTGTACATACACCCCTGCATACCTGTACATACACCCCTGCATACCTGTACATAGACCCCTGCATACCTGTACATACACCCCTGCATACCTGTACATAGACCCCTGCATACCTGTACATACACCCCTGCATACCTGTACATAGACCCCTGCATACCTGTACATAGACCCCTGCATACCTGTACATAGACCCCTGCATACCTGTACATAGACCCCTGCATACCTGTGCACACCCCCCTGCTGACGTCTTTGATTGGCGAGTGCTTCCTGTGCATGATGTGGCCGTCAGTCAGGGCCTGAGTTCCCTTCAGTAGGTGATGGCTCCAGTTAGTCATGGTCTTCTAGGCGGGAATGGACCTGACAGAAGCAGCACCTGTGGCTGGGGTGGTGGCTGTCCTGCCGTCCCTCTTGATGTCCTGGGTGGGAAGCAGAGGACAGATGCTCTTGCCTGCATCCTCTTGCAAATCACCAGCATCTTCCAAGCAGCACCAGACCAGCACTGAGCTATGTGTCCTGCCTGCAAACATGAGATTTAGAATGAGTGCACTTACCAGCTTCTGTAAAGAGTATCGAATGGTGGATGGAGCAATCAGATGGGAATGGCTCGCTGCGGCGAAACATGGGTTAAATATGTAGTAAAATAGAAGTCAATCTGTCCAAAGAGCTGGATATATTCATTTGCTTTCTCTTTTTCTTCTTCTATTTTTATCCAGCTTCGTGGCCTCATTGGAAAGAAGGGAAAAGAGAAATGATATCCTAATTATTTATGTGCTTACAAGTTTTTCTGCCTTAGGCTGCTGTGATGCTGTCACACTCCAGGTACTGCGTGCCACAGCGATTTAACGTTTCATTAAAAAGGCACGAATGAGCCCAGCCAGCGTGGCTCAGTGGTTGGACGTCGGCCCACGAACATGCTTTTAATGTGCCGTTGAATTTGGTTTGCGAATATTTTGTTGCAAATGTTTGCGTCTGTGTCGGTCGGGATGTGGCCACCAGCGTTCAGCATCAGGGCGATGCGGGCTTCGCTGAATGCGGCCGGCCGAGTTCTCTCTTCCTGAATTGTCTGGAGCAGTCGGGAAAGATTGGCGCTGATTTTTCTTTAAACGCTTGGTGGATGTCACCAGCAAGCCCACTTGATCTTGGGCTTCTCTTTGTTGGGAGGTTTTTGATGATGACTTCAATCTTATTAGTCATTACTTGTCTGCTCAAATTTTCTGTTCATGACTCAGTCTTGGTAGGTTGTATGTCTCTAGGAGTTTGCCCACTTTTTCTAGGTTGTCTGATTCATTGTCATGTAATTGTGCACAGTAGCCTGTCATGATCTTCTGTATTTCTTTGGTACTAGTTGCATTGCCTCTTCTGTTATTTTTAATTTTACTTGAGTCCTCTTCCTTTTTTCTTGGTTAGACTATCTAAAGGTTTGCCAATTTTGTTTATCTTTAAAAGAAAAACCCAAACCCCCAATGGAAAATCTTATTTCCATTGATTTTTTTTTCTATTCTATTTCTAGTCTTTATTTCATTTATTTCTGCTCTGATCTTTATTAGTCCCTTCTCTCTAAATTTGGGTTTACTCTTGTCTTCTTTTTACAGTTTCTTGAGTTATAAAGTTAGTTTATTTTAGATCCTTTTTCCCCTTATTGTAGTATTTATTGCTCTAAACCAAGGATGTCAAACTCACGGCCCACGGGCCACATGAAGCCCACAACAAATATTTTTGTGGCCCAGCCAATATAATGGTATGTAACAAACATTTTAATAATTTAATAATTTAAAAATTAATAACTTAATTTTTATAATATCCTTTTATACATAATTATTAATAATGAACTACAAGGTTCACTAATGACTGATGACTATAATTGTGTTGAATTCACTTCCCTTATGCGCCTTATGTGCAGGTACACTATTTCCCTCCACTAACACTAGCAGCGAAATGGCCACATCATTAGAAATCTAGCAGCCGATGGCCACATCATTAGTCTTGGACTGACTTGTTTGGTGTGCGCAACAGGGAATATTTCACTTTCGGAGAACAAGAAAAATAGGCTTATTTGCATTGTGCTCATTAATCTGTGCAGTTATTCAGTGTCTGGTAAGTTAATGTTCAAGAAAAAAAATATGATTTTTTATTAAAATGTTCCATTATTTTATGTTAATGATGACTCATTTATTTCAGCCCACTGTATTCAGCACGTCTCTGTCGAAATAAACCTATGTTTTTATGAAAATTGAAGCTTTTTTATGAAGCCATGTACACTTACACCTTGTGTATTTGGCCTGTGTGAGTCTGAGTGTGATGTGCTTGCTCTAAGCTGCCCTCTTAGGATTGCTTTTGGTGCGTCCCGTACACGCTGGTCCATTGTTGCTTACATTTGTCCAGTGATGCTTTCCGTTCTGCCTTTTGATTTGCTCATTGGCCCATTGGTTCTTCAGGATCATGTGGTTCAATGTCCACGTGTTTGTGAATTTTCCAACTTTCCTCCTGTTAATGATTTCTAGTTTCATACCATTGTGGTTCAAAAAGATACTCACTATGACTTCAATCATTATTTAAAAAATATTCTCAACATTGTTCCAAATACAACGGCTTTAATGGTGAACAGAAGAGATAAGTTCTCTCACATGATGAAGAAAACAGAGAAAAAGTAACATAATTTTAATTTTGTGACATTTGCTAGAAAAGCACAAGGGAGAGAGTAGTGGAGGATGGGACATAGTGCTGTCAGGAGGTTCCTGAGAATTTAGCACCAAAGAGGGAGGATGAGAGAGCCTTGCTCTGCAGAGATGAGCAGGAGGAAGAGGAAGAGAAAAACCATCCCAGGGACAGACAACTCCTGGGACAGACAATTCCAGGTACAGGCCCTGGGTCAGGAGAAAAGCATTCCCTTCTGTCTGTGTTACTAGCAGGTTCTTTATGATTTCACTAGAGGGCTGGTGCACAAATTTGTGCACCGGTGGGATCCAGTCAGCCCGCCCCATGGGGGCCGATTGGGGGCGGGGCCAGCTGGAGTGAGGGGCCGCGATTGTTCCAGTCATCCCAGGCATTCTGCCATTCGGTCTCTGGGCTTTTACTATATAGGATAGGCACATTAATAATTTATTCATACTGACAAGAGAAACAAAAAAGTGACTGTATTTATTTACGTTAAACTTCCCTGTGTGGTTTGACCTTTTTTCCAGTTAGTAAAGATATTATAGGGAAAAAAAAAGGGGGGGGGGAAATACCAAAATATTACCGGGGGAGCATTTTAGGAATGACCTCTTTTCCCTTTAGCTATTATTCCCCCCAAAACGTTCATGTACATTACTTTTACAAGCTAAAAGCCAGTGAAATATATTTCATATTTTTTAAAAGGCGGTAACATCTGGGCAACCCAGTGTATTTCAACTAGACCTGCAGTTGCTGCCGAGGCTCAGCCCGGAGGACCTGCGCCGGGCGCCCGGCAACGGCCGGCGCTTTGATCTCACAGCTCTGCTCGCGCCTTGGGCACCGCAGAGAGGACAGCGATTCCCAACATGAAGCTGTGAAGAGAAACGCTCTGTCACCACATGGAAAATAACTGGAAGGGATTAAAGAAGTCGCTAAGCCTTGCCGCCGAGATTAGCCTCCGCTATCGTGGAGAAGCAGAGCTGGCACTGACATGAAACGTACCGTTTGATTCCTCTATTGTAAATTTCATGTTCGGCTCAAATTCCTCCACCACGGCCATATGGTTTCATTTTGTCCGTTGCCATTTGTCATGCCCGATAAGTTAAAACTTTATTACGTATCGATTTGCGGCCAGGAAGGCGTAGACATCTTTGTGCTTGCAGCACCTCATTGATCAGATATCAATTGCTTTCAGCTCTCAGACCACAGGACGCATTAAGCTGATTCTGAATATGACTGGTACATGCTCAAGGGCCTGACCCCAATTTTGCTGTTAAAGGCCTTAAGCTTCAGTTTTAAGAGCAATTGTGATTCTGATGATATTGTGGCGCTGTCGGCTCGCAGGCCCGCCTGGTCATTTATTTGGCTGGGAGGCAGGAGTAAACAGTGTTTCGGATAATTTGCAGAGAATTTGTGACTGCTGTTCTTGATTTAGTCGATGCCAGTAAAGGGATTTTGAATTATCTTGTTTGGAAAATAAGCTGCTGTGCAAGTGGTCACAAACTAAAGTGGTTTTTAGAAATATACCAGCCAAAAGGAACGAAGGCTTGGTCCCATCCTGCTGCATGCGAGGTCAGCATGTCTGTAGCTTGTGGGACGAGCGTTGTCTGAAGAATGACAAAATGCAGCTGAATTTGCAACGTGAACATCTGATTTTTTGCTCTAAGCTCATAAAATCTAAAAAAATCGCATCAACATTTTATTTTTGACTGATTAAGGTATTACATATGTGTCCTTATGCCCCCACCCCCCATCATACCCTCACCCCCTGTGGTCTGCATCCATTGGTTAGGCTTATATGCATGCATACGAGTCCTTTGGTTGATCTCTCCCCCTTCCCTCCACCCTCCCCTGCCTTCCCTCTGAGCCATGTGGGTTGGCTGTAAAATACCTGCAAGATTCTACCCGCCTCGTATTTCCGTTGCCCTCGCAGTGCAGGCAGCTTCCTTGCCCTGGTCTACAGGGCTCCCCTGTGAGCAGCTCCCGTCTCTCTCCCCTGGGAGCCTGTGTGTGTGTGTGTGTGTGTGTGTGTGTGTGTCTCCTGTGCCTCTTTAACCACGGTTCCCTTATGGCCTACTGAGTTTTACCTTGTTATTCTCACCCTACAGGCCACGGTTCTCCCAACTCAGGCATTGCGTTGCTCTCCGCATCTTTTTGGCCTGACCCTTCTCATCTGGGTCTCCCCGAAGCATCTCCTTCCCCGAGAGAGTGGGTTCACTGGCCCATTTTGGAGAAAAGGTCTTACCTTTTCGTGAAGCTCTGAGCTCTGCAAGCCACTCGGTGGTCCTTGGGAAGGGCCCTCAGGGTCTCAGAAGGGGGGGCGGTGTCTGTCTCCCAGAGACGGCTCATAAGGATGCAGCTGGGAACCCACGGGTCAGGAGAGGGTTGAACAGGGTAGAGAGGACCCAGGGCACAGGGAAGTCAGGGCCCGAAGGTGGAGAACCTCTGAGATATCTGCTGGGCCGGGACCTCATGGCCTGGCTGCAGCCTCAGCCGTGGTCGCAGGTACCCAGGTCTTCAGGTGGAACCACCTGTGCCAGGAACCCAAGCTCCCCAGCAGCCCCTGGAGGCTTCTGGACCCCCCCGGAGGACGGCCCTAGTGTGAGGCCCTTTCTCAGGAGCGAAGAAGGCCCGCGACAGCTCTGTGAACCTGACCCTGGATGTCATTTCAGGGGAGGGTTTGCAGTGACGCATGTGCGGAAGGTTCCTCCCTTGCATGAAGGAGACTGAGGACCCTGGACACTTAACTGGAATTGGCTTCGCTTCTGTGTATTCGGAAAGTTCAATAACTCCAGGTCCACTCACCTTCCTGGTAGACTGTGGGTGAACTGCACAGGCAGAGCTGACAGCACCAGGAGTGTAACCCTTCAAGGGATATAAGTCGATCCTGCCTGATGGGAAGCATAAGTTAGAGCAGTTCTCATCCTTGGCAGTTCGTTTTACTCATCTGGTGGTGGAGGTGGGGGGGAGGAGGGAGCAGGGGGTGGCTTTAGAACAAGCGCACGTCTGTCTGAGGCTCCCCCGGAGAGTCCCATTTCATGGGCCTGGGGCGTGGCCCAGGCACCAGGACTTGCCTGAAATCTTCCCAGGGCCTTCTAATGTGCAGCCAAGGCTGACAGGTCGAGACTGATAATCTCTCGCTGTACATCTCCAGTCACTCGCCACCCTTTCCAGTATGTTACTATCGTTTTTTTTTCATCTTTAAGTATATTTTTTATTGTTGATAGTATTGCAGATGTCTCCCATTTTCCTCTTTTCTTCCATCCTCCCCTCCTCCACCCCCACCCCTCAGGTCTTTACCCCTCCTATTGCCCGGGGTCCATGGGCTGTGCATATCTACAATAATAAAAGCATACTATGCTAATTAGACCAGACAGCCAATCTTCCGGACATCCTTCCGGATGACCTTCCACATGAAGCCAGGGCTGCGAGGGCTGAGCCCCTTACACGAATGTTGTGTATCAGGCCTCTATCTAGTAAGCATGTAAGTTCTTTGGTTTCTCTCTCCTCGTCCCCCAACCCCACATCCAGGCATGTCCGTCTGCTCTAGGTCTCCCTATTTCGGGCCTTATTTTGTTGGTGGTTCATTTGTTCGTTAGATCCCACAATAGGGGAGATCGTGTTTGATCTGAGTGAGATTTGGCCACAGCAGGGCCGTCCACCCGTCTGAGGACCGCAGCTGGGCAGGCGCGAGGAATGGGCCCAGGAGCCTGTGGTGCAGCCCTGAGCCCAGTCCTGGAAGCGCCTCCACAGTGGCCTCTCTGGGGGCCTCAGGGCCGCGGAGGCTGGTGGACTCGGGTAGCGCCACTGTGTCCGACTTTGCTCCTTTGTAGCTGCTGAAGCGGGAAAGTCAGCATCGGTTTCCGACTGTGAGTAAAGCTCACAGAGGCTCTGGATACACGTTCCCGCCTGCGTACCAGCTCTCCTGACAGCCGTGTGCCACCTGCGGTTCTGGCCAAGGGGGAGAAGCATTGCGGTCATATCTGAGAATAAATATTGCCTGTGTATGCTTATTTCTTGTTAAGGTTTAGGCTTGACCCTGGGAATGTGGCCCCTGGTGAATCTCTCTTCTGAAGATCTCCCCTGCCCCCAAGAGTTAGTTACAATTTCCCACTTTCCCCTCATGTGAGTATCAGTGTGCAGAGAACTAGCATAACAAAGGAGCGAATACAAAGACAGACAGAAAGTATCTTGGAGAAAATCAGTGAATTACATTTGTGCAAACCCATTGACAATAATTTTCTACTGAAAAATTTAATCAAGTTTATTAATCATATCTCTCCGATCACCGGTGTGAATTAAAAAATTTAAAGGTGGCAATCGATAAACAGAGATAAAAGCATCTCAGGAATAAATGAAAGGAAGTAATAAGCAGACTCACTAGGCTGAAGTGCCTGCTATCAACAGCAGCTGATAAAATATTAAAAGGTTCGCCTTGTGCAACGTCTCCGGAGGGCCGTCTCGCTGACGTCCTCGCCCGTGAATGACAGCGTGGAGACCTGCTGGGAACCACAGCTGTGTAGGACTCTCTCCCTAATGGGGTGGAAATAACAACCCCCTGAGCTGGATTTGTAGAAACTGAGCATTCTCCTCTGTTCTAGCTGAAGTTCAGTTTGCTCAGAATTAGGGAATTGTGTGGTATCAGGGGTGCAGAAACAAAGCATTATACCTGCGAACCTGTGAGACTGTTTTGCGGGAGTTAAGAAATCACTGGAAGGAATCTTTTTTGGGGGGGATTGGGTGGGTACGGTTACAATATCAGAATAAATAATAAGTAATATTCAATGACCATCTCGTGTGCCTGGTGCTGAGCTCAATGACATGCATGCATGATCTTCATGGAGATTCACTAACAAGCCTCACCAATGGACAGACGATATTTTCACTGCACTCGAGGGAAGGGATTGAAGCCCAGAAAAGTGCAGTAATGTGCCCAAGGTCATCCTATATAATAAAAGGGTACTTTTAAATTGACCCTAACAGCAGAACCACTGGGAATGACTGGTCACTGTGACACACACTGACCATCAGGGGGCAGACGCTCAATGCAGGAGCTGCCCCTAGTGGTCAGTGCATTCCCACAGGGGGAGCTCTGCTCAGCCACAAGCCAGGCTGACGGCTGCCAGCACAGTGGTGGTGGTGGGAGCCTCTCCTGCCTCCTCAGTAGCGCTAAGGATGTCCGACTGCAGCTTAGGCCTGCTCCCTACTGGCAGGTGGACATCTCCCGAGAGCTCCCTGGGCTGCCAGAGAGATGTCTGCCAGCTTAGGCCCGATCCCCCAGGGAGCGGGCCTAAGCCAGCAGGTTGACATCCCCCAAAGGGTCCCAGACTGCGAGAGGGCACAGGCCGGGCTGAGGGACCCCCAAGAGTGCACAAATTTTTGTGCACTGGGCTTCTACTAGCAAATAAGTGGTTGAGCTTGACTTTGAGCCAAGAGCAACCTAACTCCCAGCGGCATGATGAACTCGTATTGCCTACAAGGCTGATGACACCCTAGGCATCTATTCCTGAGCATGATTAGCCCAAAATGTTCCTTGGAGGGCCACTTACTAGAGGGATAAGACCAGAAAACACAAGACAGTGTTCTTTACTTCTCTGCCTAATTCCAGAAAGTTGGTCTAATAATAGGGAGGAAAAAACAGGTGGAAGCTTGAAAAGAATTGGAGATAGTTGGATAGGTAATGTGACCGTAGCAGCCAGGCCACTCAGAGCCTAGGGGTAGAGCCCTTGTTTTCCTTGTTCACTCAGGCATCAGGGCATGTCTCAGTGGTGCAGCCAGAACTGGGGTGCCTTGTGGTGACCGGAGAGGTGAGGGCTTTGAGGGGGTTAGGATACCCGATAAGTAGTTGTTTGTCCTTCCACAGAAGATAGAGGAAGTGATATTAGATATCATATAGGATCTGGAATATGGAAAACTGGTACAAGAGGAGGACATCACACCTGGGCACCAGGGAGAGAGTGTG
Organism: Murina feae; assembly: GCA_004026665.1. NCBI lineage: Eukaryota > Metazoa > Chordata > Mammalia > Chiroptera > Vespertilionidae > Murina > Murina feae. The sequence goes on along the minus strand of PVJC01039865.1, from coordinate 4,832 downwards.
GGAGTCAGGAAACAGAAAATGAGAAGCACCAGTGCCCAGGGCACTAATGCTTTTCCTCCCTCTGCTTCATGGTCATGTCTTCAGGTTCAGCAGTCTTTTCTCTCTCAGTGTTTAATATGTTATTCATCTCTTCCAGGGGCAATCTTTTTTCGTATGTTGTACTTTCACTTGTAGACCTTCAATTATTTTCATAGTTTCTGTTTCTTTCCTTATTATATTTATTAATTTCTCTATCTTCTTGAACATATGGAATCTATTTAAAATTTTTTTGAAAGCCCTTTACTGCTAGTATAATCACCTTTGTCATTCTTGAGTTTTCCTACTTGCTAACTTTTCTTTAGGAAGTGGATTATATTGTTCTGTTTTTGGGCATAATTTTTACTGACATTGAGAGTTGTCTTGCCTGGATTTTGTTGTCTTCCTTTAAAAAGTATTTTTCTTAAACCACGTGTTTAAGTTATTGTAGGTAATTTTTATTATGTACGATAGCCAGTTCCCGAGTAGGATCCCTCTAGGATTAGAACCATATTACTACATCTGGACCCTTTTAAGTCTCCACAAACATGTCAAATTGCAGTCTCCCTTTCTCAATTCAACTTGGCTACCCAGCTTTGTTTTCATGGCCTAGAAATTGCTTCCCTGGTACTTTTACAAGTAAACCACCATAATCAAATGCCTTTCCAGGGTTTCTACCTATAATTTTTTAATTTGTTTTGAAGTAATGGCACGTTTTTACAATGGGTGTATGCAATATATTTTATAACCCATTATAACTACATTATATGCTGTGGAAAAAATTTATTTCTTCAGAAATACATTACTTTTTATTATTTGGTAGAAATAATTTTATATCTGAATTCAATTCAGTGTTTATAGATTCACATTGATATTTATGCATTAGTTCAAGCATTCTATTTATATGTGTTTCATGGGTTGTTTTCAAATGAATGACATATTAACACATTTATATAGGTGTGTACTTAAATATTTAGATATGTCACTTTATAAGTATAAAACACAGAGTTATCACTATAAACATATAGAAGTACTTTGCTACATAAGTATTAAAATTTAAACTCAACTGTGTTTCTACTGAGCTCTTGAGGAGAAACAAATTCACTTATTAAGAATGATGGGAAAGCAAAGGAACAAGTAGCCTCAGAAGCAACATGATTTGACTACAGCAACATAACATTTCCGCTGAGAAAGCTCATAAAGATACAGAAATTTCCTAAGACTGTAAAGAAAAGTAAGTTCCCTAAGTTTTCATTTTGGTACAAGGTCAATTTAAGATTTTGATGCATGGCTACAAAACATACAATGCCCAGGTTTGTAGAGATGGCAAATCAAATTCACGTGTTGGTTATGGACATTCTTTATCTGTTTCCTCTAGTCCCAGGTAAAAAACCCACAAGTACCATAGAGGTTTGCTGTGACTTTAATGATTGACCTTGATGTACATATTTATATCCAAGCAGTTTTAACCATTAAGTGATCTTTATTAACCAACTAGTGATCTAAATGTGCAAACCCAGATCTACCAAAATGGGATTAATAATCACTTTTTCTGTCCTTTATCATCCTCTTGAAGTTTTTCCATTCCCACTTCTCATTCCTTTTATTACATACTTGTAGACACATATACATTCTTGTTGTCACGTTATCAGTAATTGAGATTACAAATGCAAAGTTCCCTCCCCCTTTCCTAAATCCTCTTTTTTTTTAAATTTTAAAATATATTTTTACTGATTTCAGAGATGAAGGGAGAGGGAGAGAGAGAGAAACATCAATGATGAGAGAGAATCATGGATTGGCTGCCTCCTGCACGCCCCACACTGGGGATCCAGTCTGCAGCCTGGGCCTGTGCCCTCACCGGGAATGGAACTGTGGCCTGTGGTTCATAGGTTGATGCTCAACCACTGAGCCACGCTGGCTGGGCCCCCTTGTCTAAATTCTTAGTAAGTTTCTTAAATGTTGCTGCTGCTTTATTTGCCTGGTCTTCATACTGCTTATGCTTTTGGATGCTAGAATATTTCAAAAGACATCTAGTATGGCGCCCCGTCCACCAGACTATACGTTTGACTTGTAGTCAGCTTTCTGGAATTAAGTTCTTAGGCATTTTTAAAATTTAATTTTTAAGTCTTGAGTTATTTGAAACAATTATAATTTCCCATTAAGTTGTCTCCTTATGAGAAATTTGATACAGCAACATACTTAGCCAGCATCATGCATCATTGCAAGGAAAAAGGCACCCTCTTCAGAAGCACACAGGGTCACACATTGGGTCATTGCATGTCAGTAAGAAAGGAATTAGCTGGGAAAATTCTGCAAAAGCCACTCATAGGGAGCCCTCAAGGCTCTTTGGAAATGAGAAAAAGAAAGAGCAAATTTGCTGGAAACAGGGCTGATGAACTTACGAGGCTTGTAATTTTTAAAGGGAGAACACATTTACTGATAACTCCATTTGGGAAATAACATTTCAACCGGTGCTCCGTGTTTTTCCTTTCTGTCATCAGTTTTCTGTGAAGTTTTGGCTTACCTCAGCAAAGTACAACAGAGAGGTAGAGCGTCCTCTTTATGATTTGAGATTATTACATCTCTGTCTGCCAAGTCTATTTTTAAAAAAAATCTTTCAGCAACTTTTAAAAGAAAATATACTTTTAGAGCAGTTTTCGTCTCCCAGGAGAATTGCAGAGAAAGTCACAGTGTCCCTGTCCCCCTCCCCCACATCCACAGCCTCCTCAACCATGACCTGCCCATCAGCGGTGCCTCTGCTGCGATGATGAACCTTGACCTTCAGTATAATCCAGAACCTAGAGCAGACATCAGGGCTTACTCTTGGTGCTGCGTATTCTGTGGACTTTGGAAAATATACAATGACATGTACCCACCATCATTGTATCACAAAGAACAGCTTCACTGCCCCCAAATCCTCTGTGCCCCCCATTCATCTCCCCTCACCACCCCCAAAGCCCTGGCAGCCATGGTTATTTTAAATGTCTCCATAGTTTTGCCTTTTCCAGAGGGTCCTGTGGTTGGAGTCAGGCGGCACCTTTCTGCATTTGGTACTTTCACTCTGTGATATGCACTCCAGGGCGTTTCACAGACAAACAGCTCATTTCTTCTTTGTGCTGAAGAAAATCTCATTGTCTGAATGCACACGGCTCACCTACTCGGCTCCCCCACTCCCCCACGGGAGGACAACTTGGTTGCCTCCAAACTCTGGCGATTGTGAATAGAGCTCCCACGGGCCACCTGGTGCAGGAGAGCATACGGTCCTGTGTCCAGTGCCTCTTGGCAAATGCCAGTGAGCGCCGTTGCTGGATTGTTTGGCAAGAGTGTGTGTAGCTTTGTAAGAAATGGCCCACAGGGCTTTCAGATGGCTATGTACTTTGCATTCCCATAGTCTCCATTTGTAAAATAAATGCCAGACAATCAGAGGTTATTCTATGGGCTGATATGTGATCTTCCATTAGAGATGCTCCCTGAGACTCCAGGATCATATGTCCAGTATCTCCTCTTTCTCCCGCCCACCTCAGAGCAAAGTGGCCAAAGCAGAACTCTCATCCGCCCTCACTTCTACCCCCAAATGGGCCCCACACGCTTTGCGACCTCAGCCAGCATAGTCATCCCAGTTTCTACCTTACTCTCACCATTTGCATCTATCAGTAGATACTCTTATCTCTTTAAAATATATCTTATATCTACTCACTTTTCTTTATAGTGTTTACTGTATTTAATATTATTTTTCATACTTTTAAATTAACATTTGCTTTTTTTTTCATTAACAAATTGTTGCTATGAGAGAAGAGACCTCACTTTTCCTGTTCTTGGTCTTATTTCTGATGCCTAATACCCAGAGACTGGAGTATGATAGATATTTGATAAATATTTCCTTAAATAAAATACGTGCTCAATGTAATGGGCATGGTTGAATGTTCACACAGCATCCAGTGGACTCTCCTCCTCACCCGTTTCCTTCATGCAGAGCCCTCACGTTGTGCAGAGAACCGTTCTCCTTTTCAGGCCCCAGAGGCTCTCCCTCCCCTCCACTATGCTCTCCTGAACAAGCGTGTGGTATGATTTGCGGACAATAAGACGGGAGGCGGCAGGTACCGCTTGGCTTCTAAGAGTTCCTTCCTTACTCTCAGCAAAACACACGAGATAGACATGTGTTTGTTCCCCACATGTCGTCCTATCTGCATGGAACGTCCCAGCCCAGGGAAGCTGTTCGTGGCCACAAGAGGAAGGAGAGAAAACACTGAGAACAGCTGAGGAGAACAAGGGCACGCGCCCGGGTTGTGAGCACGATCCCCAGTGTGGGTGTGATGCAGGACACGGAAATTAAAAACCAGAATCTCTGCCATATGCCAAGGAGAAGTCCTAGTCAAAAGATGTTGGAAGCCCGGCCAGTGTAGTTCATTGGTTGAGTGTTGACCCTTGAACCAAGAGGTTATTGGTTTGATTCCTGGTCGGGGCACATGCCTGGATTGTGGGCTTGATCCCTAGTGTGGGGTGCGTAGGAGGCAGCGAATTAATGTTTGTATCTCTCTACCTCTCTCCCTTCCTCTCCCTCTCAATTCATTAAAAAACATTTATTTAAAAATAAATAAAAAAGTTATTGGTGTGAGAAATGCATTGAGGATGTCTATCAAGAGAGTCAAAGGTAGACAGAAAAAAGTAGGAATCTGACCCAACAGAACCTTGAAACATTGATTTGGATCGCATCAACATTTAAAACTTTGACAACTTAAAAGTTAATAACAGATCAAAGAAAAATAAAACGTTGAGAGAAATATTGGCAAGTTATGTGGTAAAGATTTATGATACAA
>PVJC01039864.1:0-16055 GCA_004026665.1 Murina feae | reverse complement strand
ACACACAGGAGGACTGCTCCGAGCCTCAGATGCGGCTGGGGGCAGGTCCCCAGTGGTGACACACACACACACAAAAACACACACACACACACACACACTAGGCTCCTGGCAGACTGGGGCCATCATAGGACATCCACTGAGGGGTTCCGGACTGTGAGAGGGGGCTGGTTGGGCTGAGCAACCCCCACCCTACCCCCATGCATGAATTTCATGCACCGGGCCCCTAATATGTTATAAGATCTGTATATTGTACCATGTACCTACCACCCAAAGTTAAATCTTCTGTTACCTTATATAGTGAGACAATTTTTTTACATGCTCTAGTATTGATGGGCACTTGGGTTGCTTCCATCTATTAGCTATTGTAAATAATGCTGCAATGAACATAGGGGTATATTTATTCTTTCAAATTAGTGTAATGGGTTTCTTTGGATATGCAATCAGATGTATAATCACTGGGCCATAAGGCAGTTAATTTTTTTAATTTGGGGGGATCCGCCATTCTGATAGTGGCTGTACCAATATTAATTCTCACCAATAGTGCAGAAGGTTCCCATTTTCTCCACATCCCTGCCATTCTGAAGGTGTGAGGTGATATCTCATTGTGGTTTGAATTTGTATTTCTTTTATGATTAGTGATATTGAGCATCATTTCATATGTTTAATTTGCTATCTGTATGCTCTGTTTGGAGAAATGTCTATTCAGGTCCTCTGCCTACATTTTAATTGGATTGTTTGACTTTTTTGTTGCTAAGTTTATGAGTTCCTTATATTTTTCCAATATTAACACCTTATCTGATGTATCATAAGCAAATATCTTCTAACCTTTCAGTAGGGTGCCTTTTCTTCTGTTTGATGATTTTCTTCCCTGTGCAAAAATTCTTTAGTTTCACATAGTCCCATTTATTTTTTCTTTGTTTTCCTTGCCCAATGAGATATATTCAAAACAAATATTGCTAACAGAAATGCCAATGAGTTTACTGCTTATTTTTTCTTCCAGAAGTTTTATGGTTTCAAGTCTTATATTTATGTATTTAACTAATTTTGAGTTTAATTTTGAATTTTATATAAAAAAGTGGTCTAGTTTCATTTTTTTCATTTATTAAGTTCAGTTTTCTTAAAACCATTTATTGAAGAGATTTTTACCTGATTGTATGTATTTTACTACTTATAGATTAACTGACTAATAGGTGAGGGTTTATTATTGGGCTCTACTCTATTCTACTGACCTATTTATATGTTTTTGCCAGTGCTATGCTTTTTTTAAAATTTTGTTTTATTGCTTAAAGTATTACAAATAGTGTTAAATAAGTATCCATTTTTTCACTTGACCTTCCCCTGTCTTGGGCATTGGAAACTAAAGAGAAGATAAATAGTGCTATGCTTTCTGATTACTATAGCTTTGTACTGTAGTTTGATATCAGGTAAAATTATTGCTGTTGTTATATTCCATATAAATTTTTGATTATTTGTTATGTTCTGTGAAATGTGCTATTAGTATTTTGTTGGAATTGGGTTAAATCTATAGATTGCTTTCTGTATTACAGACATTTTAATGATACTAATTCTTCCTAGTCATGAGCATGGCATGTATGGGTACTTCCATTTATTTCTTTCTTCTTCAATTACTTTCTTTAGTGTCTTATAATTTTCCAAGTGCTGGTCATTTAACTATCTTGTTAAATTTATTCCTAGTTGGTTTATTTGGGGGTATGGAATTGTAAATTGGATTGCTTTCTTAGTTCCTCTGTCTGATAGTTCATTATTGATGTATAAAATGCAACTGATTTATGAATGTTTATTTTATATCTTGTTATATTACTGAATTTGTCTATCAGTTTTAGAATTATTTTGGTGGACATAATGGTAGTTGTATTTCTTCTTTTGAATTTTAAATACCATTTATTTCTTCTTCTCGTCTGATTGTTGCAGCCAAGACTTTCAGCACTATCTTTAAGAAAAGTGGTGAAAATCAATATCTATATCTTGTTCTTGATCTTAAGGGAAATATTTTTAGTTTTTTTTCCAATGGGTAAGATGTTGACAGTGAGTTTGTGATATATGGTCTTTATCATATTGAGGTATTCTCACTTTCCTGGAGAGTTTTTAGGATAAATGGGTACTGGATTTTAACAAATGCCTTTTCTACATCCTATATAATAAAAGTGTAATATTGAAATTAATCGTTTCTCTGGGATGCTTAAGCCATGCCCACCAGCCAATCAGAGTGGCTGTATGCAAATTAACCCAGCCAAGATGGAGGCTAGCAGCCAAGGAGCAAACAGAAGCAGGTGAGTTGCTGGCAGAGGGGCTGGGCAGGCAGGGGGGGTGGTCAGAAGAGGCACTGGGACAGGCCTGGGGGGGGCGGGAACCCCAGTGGCTCTGATCCCGCCTCAACTCTGGGGCCGCTGGGACCTCAGCACCGCAGGACAGGCCTGGAGGGGGCTGGGCACCCCAGGGGCTCTGATCCTGCCTGGAAGCTGGGGCTGCTGGGACCTCAGCAGCAGGGATAGGCCTGGAGGGCTCCCAGCACCTCAGCAGCTCTGAGCCCACCTCAGCATTGGGGCCTTTAAGAGTTCATGGCACCACAGTGGCTTTGAGCCTGCCTGGGCACTGTGGCTGCTGGGGACCAGAGCAGTGTTGGGCATGCCTGGAGGATACCGAGTACCCCAGTGGCTCTGAGCCCACCTTGATGCTGGGGCCAGCAGGCAGGTGAGCAGTTAGGAGCCAGGAGCACCGAGGGTTCCCCGAGTGGAGAGGGTGTAGACCAGGCTGAGGGACCCCCCCAAGTGCACAAATTTTTGTGCACCAGGCCCCTAGTCTATTTTTATGATCATATGATTTTGATTTTGTTTATGTGATGTATCACATTAATTGATTTGTAAATATTATACCCATGAATAAAGCATTCTTAATCATGGTGTATAATCTTTTAAATGTATTGCTGGATTTAGTTTGTTAATATTTTTTGAGGATTTTTGCATCTGTGTTCATCAGGGATATTGGTCTATAATTTTCTTGGTTTTTAATGTCTTTATTTAGTTTTGAAATTACAGTAATTTTGGCTTTGAAAAAAAATGAGCTTGGGAGTCTTACCTCCTTTAAACTTTTTGGAATAGTTTGAAAAGCATAAGTGTTAGTTTTTATTTGAATGCTTGATAAAATTCACCTACAAATCCATCTGGTCCAGGATTTTGTTTGTTGGAGTTTTTTATTGTTGTTGTTTTATTTTTTATTACTCCATTGTTTTTATTAGTTGCAATCTGTCCAGATTTTCTATTTCTTCTTGATTAATTTTAGAAGATTGTATGTTTGTCAGAGTCCATCCACTTTTTCCTGAGATTGTTCTATTTGTTGGCATATAGTTTTTCACAATATTTTCTTATAATCATTTGTATGTATGTGGTTTCGGTTGTTACTTCTGTTTGACTTCTGATTTTATTTATTTGGATCCTCTGTTTTTTCTTAATGAATCTGGTTAAGGTTTATCAATCTTGTTTTTCTTTTCAAAGGACCAGGTCCTGGTTTAATTGATGTATTTTAATATTTTTATTTATCTTTATTGTTGAAAATGTTACAAATGTCCCATATTTCCCTCCACCCCCATTGTCCCTCTCGACCCTGCTCCCTTGCAGGTCTTCACCACACTATTATTGATTTTTTATGCTCCACTTTACTTATTTTTGCTCTGATATTTATTTTTCCCTCCTTCTACTCACTTTGGTATTTGTTGTTCTTTGTCTAGTTTTTTTTGGAATGTGTACGTTTTTGTTTTTAGAATGTGTACTGTTTTTGTTTGTTGAGGTAGGCCCGATATGCTATGAATTTCCCTATTTGGACTGATTTTGTTGTATTCCATAGATGTTGGGTTGTTGTGTACCCATTTTCATTTGTCTCAGGGAATCTTATGATTTCTATTTTTTTTATCTCATTTTTAACCATTCATTATTTAGTAAATTGTTATTTAGTCTTTATGTGTTTGTGTGTTTTTCAGTTTTCTTTCTTTTAATTGATTTCTAGTTGCATAACATTGTGGTTAGAGAAGATGCTTGATATATTTTCAATCTTCTTAAATTTGCTAAGATTTTTTTGTGTGTGTCCTGACATGTGGTCAATCATAGAAAATATTCCACTTGTACTTGAAAATAATGTATATTCTGCTGTTTAGAGTGAAAACCTCTGAAGATATGACTGAAATTTCTCTGATCCTGTATATAATTTAAGTCAGTAGTTTATTTTTTATTTTCTGTCTAGAAAATGTATCTATTGATGACAATGGAGTATTAATTTTCCTTGCTATGTCTGTATTATTATTGATTTTTTTTCTGTATGTTTATCAAGTTTTGCTTTATATATTTAGGTGATCCTTTGCTGGGTGCATAAATATTTAGAAGGATTACCACTTCCTGATGGTTTATCCCTTTATCATTATGTAGTGTTCTTCTCTGAGTCTTATAGCCTTTGTTTTAACGTCTGCTTTGCTGTTATAAATATTGTTACCCCAGCTTATTTTTTTTTGAATTTCCATTTTCCTGACATTTCTTTCCAATCCTTAGAATGTGCATGTCTTTCATTCTGAGGTGGTAATATTTTTTATTTTTTTGAATATATTTTAATTGATTTAAGAGAGGAAAGGAGATGGAGAGAGAGATAGAAACATCAATGATAAGAAAGAATCATTGATTGGTTAGCTTCTACATGCCACACACTGGGAACCAAGCCCACAACTCATGCATGTGCACTGACTAGGAATCAAACCATGACCTCCTGGTTCATAGGTTAATGCTCAACCACTGAGCCATGCCAGGTGTGCTGAGGTCTTAGTATTTTAGACACCTTACATATTAGTATTGTTTTCTTATCCTTTCAGCTACCTTATGGCTTTTTACTAGAGCATTTAAGCCATTTATATTAAAAGTGATTATCACCCTGGCTGGTATACTAATTAGTTAGAACATTAGCCCCCACACTGAAGGGTCATGGGATTGATTCCTGGTCAAGGGCACATATCTGGGTTGCAGGTTAGATCCTGGGCCTAGTTAGGGCTTGTGCAAGAGGCAACCAATTCTTATGCCTCTCTCACATTGATGCTTATCTTTCTCACTCACTCTCACCTCCTCCCTTCCATTTTCTCTAAAAGTAATGGGAAAAAATTCCTTAGGTGAGGATTTTTTAAAGTCATTATTGATAGGTACATATTTATTGGCATTTTATGATTCTGTTTCACTTTTTCTTTCTTTCTTATTCTTAAAGAAGTCCTTTTAACATTTCTTATAATATTTATATGGTGGTAATGGACTTCCTTAGCTTTTCCTTATCTAGGAAGCTCTTTACTTTTCTTTCACTTTTAAGTGATAGCCTTGCTGGGTAGAGTATTCTTGGTTGTAGGTTTTTTTCTTTTCATCACTTTGAACACTTTGTACCAATCCCTTTTTGTCAGAAATGCTTCTGCTGAGAAATCAACTGAAAGTCTTTTAGCATCTCCTTTGTAGGTAAATAATTATCTTTTTCTTGCTGTCTTTAAAATTTTTTGTCCTTAACCTTTGCCATTTTAATTACGATATGTGTTGGTGTAGGTCTTTTTGGTTTCATCTTGATTGAGACTCTGTGCTTCCTAAACTTTTGTGGTCTTTTCCTTCACCTGATTGGAGATATTGTCAGTTATTATTTCTGCAAATATGTTCTCAATCCCTTGCTCTCTCTCTTCTCCTTCTGGTGTTTCTATGATGTAGATATTGTTATGCTTCATGTTGTCCCAAAAGTCCCTTAACAATTCTAATTTTTAAAATTATTTCATTTTATCTTTTTTTGTTCTAATTGGGTGTTTTATGCTACCTTGCCTTCAAATTCACTAATTCAATCCTATGCTTCATCTAATGTACTGTTGATTACTTCTAGTTTATACTTCATTTCAGATACTATATCCTTTATTTCTAACTGGTTATTTCTTGTGGTTTCTGGGGTTTTTTTTAATGCTTATTTTTATTTAAGTTATTACTGAGTTCATACATTCTTCTGCTAAGTTCCTTGAGCATCCTTATAACCATTGTTTTGATTCTGTATGTAGTAGATTCTTTATCTCAATTTAATTTAGTTTTCTTTGGTTTGTTTTTGTATTTTTTTTTTACTGAGGCTATCCCCTATTCTTTCATTTGGGGAAAGTTTCTTTGTTTTCTTAATTTGGCTGCCTCTCTATTGTTTCTTTGTATTATGTAGATTTGCTAGGTCTCCCAATATTGATATGGTGGCCTGCTATTGTAGGTATCTTGTGTGGCTCAGTATATCAGTCTCACTGATCATCCAAGCAAGGTGCTCCAGAAATGTCCCTTTTGCAGTTTATATGAGCCCCCCTGTTATAGTTGAGACTTGATAGTTGCCCATCCATATATACGATTGATCCTTAAGATGGCTGACAGTGAGCATCAACCCAGAACACAGTGTATGAGCTGTTTGCATGTACTGACCACAAGAATCAGAATTTGCTTCAACAGGATTCAGTACCTGCAGTGATCTCCCTTTGGATATGCCACTTGTGAAGCTAATTGGGTCTTGCTTTGATGTTGTCTAAAGTTCACCACTGGGTATGTTGGCTTGAGGGCCTCTTAGAAGGGACTCCTATGTATGTCAATGTTAGATGTTGTCTGTGACAGTCTCTGGGAAACTTTTGGGAATTACAAAGCATTCAAGAATTTGTGGCTGCTTCTGCTGGGCCTGAATGTGCATGAAAAGGGGCAAGCTGCACACCAAGATTGGCTTCCACCAGCATGGAGCTTGGGGGTAAGTCTGCAAAACGCTCAAGGCACCCTGAAATTAGCTTCAGTCTGACTTTGACAGCCAGCTTCCTGTTAGGCTCATTCACTGAAAGAGCCTCTGGTGGTACATTAGTTATGTCAGCTTAGTTCTCAATGAGTCACAAGGTAAGGGTGAATGGTGTTCACCAGTTTGATACAGATTCAGACTCAATGCCAGTGCTGGGTCTGAGGCCACTCAGAAAAACTCTCAGGGTTTACCAAGGCCAGCTGCCGCACATCATGTACCTGTAAATCTTTGTGGTAGGGGGTGTCTTGGGAATTTGTTAAGGTGTAGCCAGCATATTTCATCAGGCCCAAACAAAGATTTCTGTATAAAGTAGTGCTTGGCATGGGAACAGTCACACCAGTTTGGTATGAGATGAAAAAAAAAAGCCCCCACCTCAGAGTCACATAATTCAATCTGTTCCAATTTTTATCCAGATCTTGAAAGCTAGCACTGGGCAGAGCAGGGGTGTCACAAGTCATAAAAGTGGGGCTAGTTTATCTCTTTTGGGGATATGGTGGCCAGTAAGGCTCACAGAAAGTATAGGAAATGGCTCCTGCCTCAGAGCCATACCCTGAATCTGCCTGACCTCTATATCATGGGCCCAGGCAGCTGAGTCTACCAAAGCACATGAGCTATGCTGAGGGAAGTGATAGGGTGACAGAAGAAGGTGGGACTATTGCGTACTTCCAGGCTAATGTTATATGGTAGGCTGTGCTCCACTCAAGAGAGATGTCCTGCTTGGGCAGTGTAGGCAGAGGACTCAGCACAGGGACCCTGGTGGCTTCTTCTTCAGATCTCTCTTAGGAGCCATACAACTCAGTCTGTCATTGCAAGACTCTATTTTTCTCTGAGACTTCTTTCCTCTGCCAGAGTCCTTGTTGAGTAGCTACAAATAAGGTTTTGTGCACTGGCCCTTTACGAGGGCACTCAGGTTTCTAGCAGACACCTGTATCTCCCTGGTGGAAAGAATCCCCACTGATTTTTTAAAAAATATTTCTTTACTGATTAAGCTATTACATATGTGTCCTTATTCCCCCCATTGCCCCTTTGAATTTTGTAGCCACATGTTATGTAGGCTCCTCCTCCTGACTCTGGTATCCTGGACAGGAGGGCCTGGCTTGGAGTTGATACATTTTACTCTTAAGCTTAGAACTTTGAAGGTGAAACATTCTTCCAGATTTTCAGCTGCTGCATGTGGTTGTGGGGACAGCCCTTTACACAGCTCTGCTCTTCCTACCACTCCAGATGAGGCTTCTTCTGTAAATGTTTGGTTATAAGATTTCTGTTCAGCTAGTCTTCAGTTGGCTATTCAGACTGGTTGTAATTACAGTTTGGCCCTAGGAGTAGGGGAACATAACCTCTACCTACTTTGCTGCCATCTTGAACTTATATGAGACCAACTAAATTTAATATGGGCTTTCCTTTCTCCTCCTATTACATTTATCTTTTCTGAAGAGATATATGTATCAAGGATACACTTTCCCAACTATGTTATGCTACAATGCCTCATAATATTGTTCATGTCTGCCTAGTGCTTGAGTCATCCATATATCTTGGATTCTTTAAATATTGCTAATGTTTAATTATCATGTATATCAAGTAGTTAAATTATTTAAATTTTCATTGTAATTATGTTTTTAAATTTTGAAATCAATATAAATAAGTTTCAAAGAAAATACAGTAAATACTGTAATGAGATCTTGAAAAATCTGAAGTAAGTTTAAGAGTTAAAGCGATTTCATTAAAAATTTAAAAAAAAATCAAACAAGTAATTCTTCATTTTCCATGTATTGTAAGGATAACTATAAAGGCAATATAACATGCTATTTTCCAGTTTATGAAGTGAATTATGTAGTGTTTTTCCTTCTGTGACTGGTTTATTTCACTTAGCATAATGTCCTCAAGAGTCATCCTTGTTGTATCATATGCTTCTTTTTAATGGCTAAATAATATTTGGTTGTATGAATATACCACATTTTCTGTATCTATTTATCCAAACTATTGCCCTATAAGCCAGGTTCAGAGTAATTTTTCAAGCTCTTAAAAGTTTTGGAAGGCTGATAACTGGATAAATTAACTAATATTTGGTTTTTTAAATGAAGGTCTTTGAAGGAGCAGAGTGAAGAACTGTATAACCTCTTAAATGATATCTTACAGTTATTTTTATGACTTATAAGCAGGGTGTTAATTGGATGAGAACGTCTATTATTTTCTGAATATTTCTATCCAAAAATAGAATTTGAAATATAGCTTGAATTGTTAGTATATATATTTATGTATTTATCTTAATATTTTGTTGTTAATACACACAGAAACATACAAACACAAAACAATACACAACAGATGGAATGCTATTATGTGATATATTGAGCTAAGCATTCAGAAACCATAAACATTAAGCTCAATCTGAAGCAGTCTGAGAATAATCAGTTTAACATAAATACTCATTATATTCAGATAGCAAACTGTATCCAGGGGGCTTTTATAGGTTTATATCACTGAACTTGGCTGTTAATTCATCACTTTTATGAACATATCAAGGTCTGTATGCTATAAACATTGTGCTTTGTAAAGCAAACCAAAGTATAATTGTAGCTTATTGAGTCGTCTTCCAGAGCCACAAAATAGGTTTGCTATTTGTAGCTAATATGCTTATAGGATAGCACTCTGGCATTTAGACTTAGGTCAAAAGTTAGAAGTCTGCTGCTCTTTCTTCAGGGAACTCAAATTAAATCAGACAGGGAAAATACTGCTTTGTAGCTCAGAAAAGATGAGCAACTTGATTTTACAGACCAAGAATCATAAGAATCTTATATATGCAAAGTAATCTTTACATCATCACATGATGGCTATCACAACCAGGCTGGCAGGGGGTTTAGTGACGGATGACCAAATGACTGAACAGCTGGCTGCATGGGGTGACCAGGCTGACAGAGAGGCCATAAGGAGTGACCAGGCTGGCAAGGGTGGCAGTTTGGGGCAACCAGGCTGGCAGGGGGGGGGCAGTTGAGGGAAACCAGGCTGGCAGAGGGGGACAGTTGGGTGTGACCAGGCCAGCAGGGGGAGCAGTAATGGGTGACCAGGCCAGAAGGGGGGACAGTAAGGGGCAACCAGGCTGGCAGAGGGTCAGTTGGGGACAACCAGACTGGCAGGCAGGCAGATGAGCAATTAGGAGCCAGTGATCCAGGATTGTGAGAGAGATGTTCAACTGCTGGTTTAGGCTTGGAATCAAGCCTACATTGGCAATCAGACATCCCCTGAGGGGTCCCAGATTGGAGAGGGTGCATACTGGGTTGAGGGGACCTCCCTTCAGGTGCATGAATTTTGTGCACTGGACCTCTAGTATTTATTATATGGGCAAACTTCATTCATTCAATTAACATTTACTGACAAAATATTTTATGTTATATATTATTGGCTATTTAATACATTGAGAATCTAATGTAAGTATAATCAATGAAATACTTTTCAATAGTAATGGTACAGTTTTTGACAGATTTTTCTATGTTTTGAAATCTTTCCATGGTTAAATGTTTACTTTTCTTTTTCATTACCTCTTTCTTGATGCCCTTCCAGTCTTTGTATTATAAAATACTGATACATAAATACTGATAGTTTCAAAATCTATTTTTATGGTAGAAAGAATAAAAGTGAACATATTTATTATCCTAATATATATAAAGATCTAGGTGCCATCATGACCGAACAGGTGACCAGTCACCATGAAGTGCATGGAGCACCTCTCAATACCCCCTCTCTCCTGGCCCCTGAGCCACTCACCATAAGGTGGGGTTGGTGGTGGGGCAGGACTGGGGACTGTTGATTGGCGGTGGCAGGCTAATTTGTGGAGTGGCTGTGTACTTAGGAGAGCAGTCGCCTGGGTGGCAGCAAGTTTTGTGAAGCAGTAACAGGGCAGAGGAGTTTTGTGGGGTGGGGGAGTTTCGTAAAGAGTCCAGCAGCAAGCTTCACAGGGTGGCAGCAAGCTTCCCAGAACAGTTGAGGTGTGGGGGTGGGGAGCCTCACGGAGCAGTTAAGGGGCCGCGAGCATTGTGGAGCATCCTGAGGTGGGGGGCTTCATGAAGCATTGCAGGGTGGCATAGATCAAGTGACAGAGGCCAGGCTAGGCCTAGGGGCCCTAACTATGCAGACAGGGCCTCTAGTACAACAATATCTATGTAAATGATCAGTCACAAACTCTTCTAATCCCTAACTAAAATATAAAAATATAGAAAATGTCATTTCCAACACAGTAGAATGTTAGACATTTATGAAAGTAGGATTACTGGGAGACTTTTATATAATGTTTTCTAAAATAAAAAGGTGTTTTTGTTTCTGAACAAATTTGGGTAGCTAGTAGAAAAACTAGGTCCTTAAAGGAATACCGTCTTCTACCAAAGACAACTCCTTAATTAAAAATTGCAGTTTTTTTCTTTTCTCTTTTTTCCCCCTCTTCTGTACATGATTGAACCCAGCTCTATGGAAAAATATTATTATTTTTTAAAAGTTTAGTACAGGTTAAGAATAGAGTGAAAATATTTTATATTAATTATATTCATGATATAGTGAATTATTTAGAATTTGTAGATGAAGGAAAATTAAGTTAGAAATTAATTGGCCATAGAAGCATGATAGGTTATGATCCAGTCACTTTCAAACCTGAACACATTAGGTTTATTTTTTATGGGCAAATAATATGGTTCAGACAATTAGATTTTTCAGAGCATACTGTTTTTGTTATAACTAAATGATATATTTTTGAATTGTTTTGTTTTCTAATGTTATAAATATAATTTTTTTCTAATGTATTATTATTTTGAGCCTTCCTGGATGCTTTTACGCACACACACACACACACACACACACACACACACACACACACACACTAGGGTCCTGGTGCACAAAAATTTGTGGGCTTGGGAGGTCCCTCAGCCCAGCCTGTGCCCTCTCGCAGTCTGGGATCCCTCAGGGGATGTCCACCTGCTGGTGTGCTTGGCCAGCCTGAGTGAGGGACTGATGGCTATTTGCAGGCTGGCCAAGCCCCCCAGTGTGGGCCCTCACCCCATTGGGGTGTGGCAAGCCTGGGTGAGGGGCTGAGGGCTGTTTGCAGGTTTCCCACAGTTCCTTCAGGTTTTAGGTCCCTACTGGGGTGCCTGGGAAGCCTGGGTGAGGAGCTGAGGGCTGTTTGCAGGCTGCCCAAGCCCCTCCCCTGGTGTGGACCCTCACCCCATTGGGGTGTGGCAAGCCTGGGTGACAGGCTGAGGGTTGTTTTAAGGCTTCCCATAGTTCCTTCAGGTTTTGGGTCCCTACTGGGGTGTCTGGACAGCCTGGATGCAGGGCTGAGGGCCATTTTCAGCCTTTAAGGCTGCCCACAGCTCCTATTGACCCAATGTCCCAGCAAGGCTGGCTGGAATCAGGTTTCTGGGGTTTATTTATCTTCTATAATTGAAACACTGTTGCTTTAAGGCAAGGTCTAGGCAGGTAATGAAGCCTCCTCTTTGCTTCAGCTCCGTGGCTTCCATAATTGAAACAATGTTGCCTTAGTAGAGGCCCAGCCGGCCTAGGCAGACAGTTTACTTCTGGTGCAATGGAAGCCTCCTGTTTGATCTAGTTCCGTGGTGGTTGGCCTCCATCTTGGCTGGGTTAATTTGCATGCAGCCGCTCTGATTGGCTGGTGGGCATAGCTTGGCTGGTGGTCGTGGCTTAGGCATCCCAGAAAAACAGTCAATTTCAATATTACTCTTTGATTAGAATATATATACACAAATTAATGTATATTAATATGAACTTTATTACTTATTGGCATATAAAATTGATATAATCTAATAAAAGAGTAATATGCTAATTTTTTCACTCTGCTACATCCCAAGCCATGCCCACCAGCCAATCAGAGCAGCTATATGCAAATTTACCCTACCAAGATGGTGGCTGTCAGCCACAGAGCTAGAGAGCAAACTTGAGACTTCGTTGCCCTGGAAATGGAGGAAGCTGCTTGCCTAGGCCAGCTGTGGCCTCTGCTCAAGGCAAAAAAGTTTCAATTATGGAAGCTAAGGAGCTGGAGCAAGCAGGAGGCTTTGTTGCCCCTGTGATGGAGGAAGCTGCCTGCCTAGGCAGGCTGTGGCCTCCGCTCAAGGCGACAAAGTTTCAATTATAGAAGATAAATAAACCCCAGATACCTGCTTCCAGCCAGCCTTGCTGGTAGCTTGGGTGGCTTGGGGCTGTGGCCAGACTCCAAACAGCCATCAGCCCCTCACCCAGGATAGCCACACTTTCATGGGGTGAGGGTCCCTGCTGGGGGGCTTGACCAATCTGAAAACAGCGATCAGCCCCTCACTCAGGCTGGCCAGGCACCACAGCAGAGACTCTAACCCTGAAGGGGCTGTGGCCAGCCTTCAAACAGCCATCAGCCCCTCATCTAGGCTGGCCAGGCAACCCAGCAAGACCCCCCTCCCTGAAGGGGATGTGGCTAGCCTGAAAATGGCCCTCAGTCTCTCATACAGGCTGGCCAGGCACTCCAGCAGGGACCCCCACCCTGATCTGGGACACCCTTCAGGGCAAACCAGCCAGCCCCCACCTATGCACCAGGACTCTATCTTATATCATAAAAGGGTAATATGCAAATTGACCTTAACAGCAGAATGACTGGGAATGACTGGTTACTATGACACACACTGACCACCAGGGGGCAGATGCTCAATGGAGCTTCCCCTGGTGGTCAGTGCACTCCCACATTGGGAGCTCTGCTCAACCACAAGCCAAGCTGACGGCTGCCAGTACAGTGGTGGTGGTGGGAGCCTCTCCTGCCTCCTCAGCAGCACTAAGGTTGTCTGACTGCAGCTTAAGCATGCTCTCCGCTGGCTAGTGAACATCCCCTGAGGGCTCCCAGGCTGCCAGAGGGATGTCTGACTGCCAGCTTAGGCCTGATCACCCGTGGAGTAGGCCTAAGCCAGCAGGTGGACATCCCCCGAAGTTTCCTAGACTGGGAGTGGGCACAGCCCAGGCTGAGGGACCCCCCCCTCCCGAGTGCACAAATTTTTGTGCACCAGGCCTCTAATATATATATAAATCTGGCCCTGACTGGTTTGGCTCAGTGGTTAGAGTGTTGGCCTGGGAACTGAAAGGTCCCAGGTTCGATTCCGGTCAAAGGCATGTACCTTGGTTGTGGGCACATCCCCAGTAGGGGGTGTGCAGGAGGCAACTTATCGATGTTTCTCTCTCATTGATGTTTTTAACTCTCCATCCCTCACCCTTCCTCTCTGAAAAAGATCAATAAAAATATATTTTTTAAAAAATCTGAAGCAGTAGTATTTAT
This sequence comes from Murina feae, assembly GCA_004026665.1. Lineage (NCBI taxonomy): Eukaryota > Metazoa > Chordata > Mammalia > Chiroptera > Vespertilionidae > Murina > Murina feae. The sequence goes on along the minus strand of PVJC01039864.1, from coordinate 1,948 downwards.
GATCAATCTTTAGGAGTAAGACATCAGATAACTTTTATGATTTTTTGAATATTCTGTTTAAAAAAAGGAAATGGATATAAAACAGATGGTTTTATTTAATTTCTTGGCAAAATTCCTTTTCATTTTTTTAAAACTTCCAAGAGTTCATTATTGTGGTTTATGATTTGGAGTAGATATCTGTTCAGTTTTGTAATTACTGAGAATATATGATACTACCCATGGGTGTTAGATTAATAGCATCTGAAACTTCTCATCTTAATATTTTTGTCAGAGATCTGGCCAGTATGGCTCAGTTAGTTGTTTGTTGTTCTTTGCATCATGAGGTCACTGGTTCCCTTACAACACACATACCCATGTTCCTGAGTCAATCCCCGGTAGTGAAGGGGAAGGTGGCCAATTGGTCTCTCTCTCTCTCTCTCTCTCTCTCTCTCTCTCTCTCTCTCTCTCTCTTCTATCCCTAAAAATAAAATTAAAAACATAAAATATTTTCTATCAGAGAAAAGCATTATCCTTATTAAGTTGACTAGACCAGAGTTTACTCTTGTGGCAGCACAAATCTTGATGATAGGCAGATATAGAATGTTTTTCCTGCATCTATGATTACTTTCTAGGCATCTTGGATCAAACTCTCAAGACTCATTTTTACCTCTTCCTTTTTTAAGCAATTAGAAAAAGAATAAAAAATAAAATATGAATTGGAATGGTAAATGTGACTGTGAAAAGACTTCCCTCCAGACTACTTAAAAGATGGCCACTATAGATTCCCAGCTTGATTTTGCCAGCTATTTCTGGATTGAGCACACACAGTTCCATTGCCATGTACCTCAGCCCCTCCCATTACCCCCCCCCCACACACACACCAATACTCACACGTACAACTGTTTCTAATGGACAAATATAAGAATTCTTCTAGGATAATATGAATCTGTCATTCCACAAGAGTCAAATTTACTGTAAAGCTGATAAAGCTTAACATCAGAGCCCCTCACTTCATGGACCACTTCTAAAGCCCTGAAAGGGTCCTGCAGATGTGTTCCATGGGTGGTATGTTCTTGTTTAAAGGTTAACAATAAGTTAATTTAACCAAAAATGTTAAGATTGGTATTGCTTTTCATTTCATATTCCTCTCACACTTCCTCTCATGTTAGAAAAGCAATGAACATTTTTATATCTAGAGGAATATGTTTTGGGGGTACAATTTAGATATGTTTACTAGTATATGGATAATGGCCATTTCTTTATATATTTAAACTTGAGGCTTGGTGCATGAATTTGTGCATGGGTGTGGTCCCTTCTGGATGATAAGGGTCATCTCACCCAGTCCTGATCAGAGCTGATTGGAGTATGCCAGCAGTTGGAGGGAGGGGAGGTTGCTTGGCCATGGAAGGTTGGCTATGGGAACACACTGACTACCAGGGAGCAGTTCCTGCATGGCTCAATGCAGGAACTGCTCCCTGGTAGTCAGTGCACATCATAGCTATCATCTGGTCCTCTGGTCATAATGGTTATATATATATATATACTAGGGGCCCGGTGCACAAAAATTTGTGCACTCGGAGTGGAGGGAGTCCCTCAGCCCGGCCTGTGCCCTCTCACAGTCTGGGACCCCTCAGTGGATGTCCTATGATGGCCCCAGTCTGCCAGGCGCCTTGTGTGTGTATGTGTGTGTGTGTGTGTCACCACTGGAGACCTGCCCCCAGCCGCATCTGAGGCTAGGAGCAGTCCTCCTGTGTGTGTCTACCTGCTGGGGGCCTGTCCCCAGGCACACCATCAAGGCTTGGAGCAAGCACCCCCTCTATGTTGATCTCTCAGACTCTTGCCCTCCCCTGCATGTTGTTCTCTTTTTTGAGCTGTGGCCAGGGCTGGGTGCTGCCTGCCTCCCAAGCTTGCCTACTGCCCATCTTCCTCCAGCCACCAGAAAGCAGGGAAAACCCCGCCTCGTGGTCAG
>PVJC01039863.1:0-16054 GCA_004026665.1 Murina feae | reverse complement strand
AAAAAATCTGATGAACAGAATAAACTGGTGAATAGAATAGAATCAGAGGCATAGAAAGGGAGTGGACTGACAATTTTCGGGGGTTAAGGGTGTTGGGGGTGCGTGAAGAGAATGGACAATAATTGTACACCTATGGATGAGGACAGTGGGGGGGGGCAAGGACAGAGGTTGGGGTGGGAAATGGGAGGAGGGGAGCTATGGGGGAAAAAAGAGGAACAACTGTAATAATCTGAACCATAAAGATAAATTTAAAAAAATTCAAATACGATAGTAAAATATGAGAGAAAACTGGAAAAGTACTATAATAAGAATTGCATTGCTATTCTCAGATGCTACTATTTAATATAATGCCAACCACTGTTGTTTCTTAATTTCACATAATGTTTTTCTCACAGTTAAAGGATGTTAATAGTTTAGCCTAATTAATGGCTGAAGCTAGAATGAAGAGTTATCACTATACAAAGTCTTGCCTTTCCTTCCCTTCTTTGTACCATTATTGTAACTTGATTAATTTATAACAATTCTTTAAACCTAAACTTGTTTAGGTTCTTTTTACATATAATAGCTAGAATAAAATAAAAAGATATGATCATTTTTTCATAAATTAACAGTGTGATTTGGTATGCAGAGCTAAGTCTGACATTTTTAAATGACCTAGTTTTTGTTTTGACCTTTTAGAAATTAAAATATATGTAATTTTAGCAAATTTTAGTCACATTTAGGTTGGTGAATATGCCTTCAGGTGTAGCCTTGTTTATTTATCCTTTAGGCTAAAAACTGCCCCCCTCCCAATGCATTAAAGTATCTTAATTTTAAGATACTTTAAATATTAGTTTAAATATTAGTTTAAAAATTAGCTTCGTATTTAGTATCAGCATGGACCATGGGACAGAGGTACATAAACTTCAGCTGGGTATGTGCTTCACACTGATCTAGGCTGAGGTCAACTGTGGCATTTAGTTTCAGGATGCCCCAGGGAACTCACAGGATAAGTCTGGAGGTGTTACCAAACTGAGATTTTACATGACCAGTTACAGTGTGATGTGAGGCCAGTGGAGATCCACGGAGGAAACTTAAGTCTATTATTAATACTGCTTAGCATTCTAGTATTAGGAGCAGTGTGGAACAGCTTCCTTATCACTTGCAAGCATGTGATATTCACTTTTATCTTGAAACTATAAATAATAGGATGCTCAAACTCACTCAAGTATATATATATGACTTGTCCCAATAATATAATGATTTTTTCCCATAAGATAAACATTAAAGATTTTTCATTATGCCTAGTTCCTGGTGAATATATGGGAAAGTAACTCCAAGGTACTGTTGATAGGAGTATAAATCTATGCTATCTTGGTTGGGGTCCATTTAACACTGTCAAAATAAAAAATGCAAATGCTGAAAGAAGCAAGATGCAGAGGTATTAACAGTATGAGACATTTTTAAAATGCACAGATACCCACGTAAAAACCTATAAATAAGAGTTTACTGTTGGGGATATAGAACACTGTATATTATATAATTAATTTTGGGTAAGAAAATTTTAAAGAATATAAAAATTATAAAGCTAGTGTAAGCATAAATTTTTATTTTCTGTAAGTAATAATTATAAGTCTTAACACTAGATAGGTATCTTTGGAGAAGATGACTAAGGACTAGAGGGGTGAGTCTTTTATTTTCATTTTATTTTTTTCTGTACTGTATAACAATTTATTTTAAACAACAACAAAAATATATTGTTACTGAGGGACACTATGGGCTACTCTCTTTTCTTTCCATTTTTTCGAATAAAAAACATTAAATTTTACTTAACAAAACAAAACAAAACAAAACAAAAAAAAAAGAAAAGAAAATAAACCAGATGGCAATGGGGACGAAAGCAACACTTAGGAGACTATTGCCTAATTCAGGCCAGAAACGAGGTGGCTCAGACCAGGGTAGTAGCAGTACAAATGGTAGAATCTATGTCCCAGTCCCATTCCTCTGCCTCCTGCTCAGTCCCACAGCTGCTTCAGGGGTACTTCCTGGAATCCCCCTGACTTCTGGGAGTACAGTTTGCAAATCTGTGGGTGTCTTACTGGCTCTGATCCCCATCTCCAGGGGAGCTAGAACAACAATGTTCAAGGAGTTGCCTATGATCTGATGGATTTAACCTTTTTTCAGACTAAATATTTAAATTAATGAAATATGTTTGGGCTTATAAGTTATCACTAAAGCCTACCCCAAACCCACCTCCACCCCAACAGTTCTGACTTTGAGAATAGCCTCATAGGCCTCCCTGCAGGCAAGTAGTCTCTGGTGTGCGTGTTCCATTCCTGCTTCTCCTCTGCATGATATAGCAGGTATAGCATCCACTTGTCACCTCAAGATCCTCCACAGGCTGTCTCTATGCTTCCTGCACTGTCCTATCTGTGATAACTGTACTACATGTAGTGGGTTCTCAAGGGAAATAGGTTATCTTGATTCAAATCTGTGCCAGTAATTCCACACTCTCTCTATATAAAAGCCTAAGTGACCCTTCGACTGTTTGATTGGTAGACTGGTAGCAATGATGCACACTGGCCACTAGGGGGCAGATGCTTATAATGCACAGGCATGGAAACATGGAACAGACTGATGAACTTCAGAGGGAATGAGGGAAGAAGAGGGAGGGAAGATATTAACTAAAGATCTTATATGCATACTAGAGGCCAGGTGCACAGATTCGTGCACTGGTGGGGTCCCTCTGCCTGGCCTGGGGGATCGAGCCAAAACAACAGTCCAACATCCCCTGAGGGGTCCCAGATTGAGAGAGGGTGCAGGCCAGGCCAAGGGAACCCCGCCAGTGCACAAATGGATGCAGTGGGCCTCTAGTACTTTCTATAAGTGGCAAAGTTGCCAAGAGGTTCAAGATAGATGAATTTTTTTTTGTCATTTTATTCAGATCTTAAGGGGCTGCTTTTGATATGATCTGAGGGGCCCAGAGGGCCCAGATGCCTAAATTACCTACCCCATAGTCTTCTATTTTTCTGGTATTATCCAAATTTAATTTGAGATGTCAAATAGTATTTATCGCAAATATCAAATGTGATCAATACTAAGGCTGCCTGTAGCAATGCATTGAGGTGGTTAGGAGAGAGAAGCCACATCCAGGTTCAACAATTACAAGAGAAAAAGAAAACTGTAGTTGATTAGTAAAGTCTGCCATGGGCACAGGGTTAGAAGATACTGTTACACATTTTACCTCTATTTTGAACCTTTCTCTTAAATTATATTCAGAAGGCACCAGTGAAAATACAGACATGAACAGAAAACATTACCAGTAATGAAGTCCATAGAACATAGCCTGGCCCAAATCTGCTTAGTTAGAAATAATCCTATATAATAAAAAGGGAATATGCTAATTGGTCTTAACGGTGTCTGAGTCATGACCAGTCAGGGATGCACATGCACAGGAGCTGGGGGGGCAGGGACAAGGGCAGAGACTTGTGCCACCAGGACTTGAGACTGCTGCTGGGGTGCCCCCCCCCCCAGTGGAAGCATGTGTAGGCCCAGAGCGCTGCCAGGCCACCTGGCCTGGAGGGAGTGTCAGGATGGGCTGCAGCAGTCCCCCTGGTGCCGCCTAGCCCAGAGGGGGCTATCAGGATGGGCCGCGGCAGCCCCCCCAGCGGAAGCACGCGTAGGTCTGGGGTGTCGCCCGACCCAGAGGAGGGTGTCAGGACAGGGTTGGGGCCTCAGCAGAGAGCTCTTAGCACTCCTGCACTGGGGTCTGAAGGCATGGAGAGGAAGGGAGAGCACATAGGCAGTTAGGGGGACCAGGCCAGGAGGGGAGAGCAGTTAGGCAGTTAGAGGGATCAGGCCAGGGGGGAAGAGCAGTTAGGGGCATCAGGCAGGCAGGCAGGTGAGCGCTTAGGAGCCAGTGGTTCTGGATTGTGAGAGGGATCCCAGATTGGAGAGGGTGTAGGCCAGGCTGAGGGAGGTCCCCTTGACCCCGTGCACGAATTTCATGCACTGGGCCACTAGTTGTTGGATAAAAAACCAGTAACATTTAACCCCACTGTTTTGTCTATTGCCTTTTGGCATGATTTCTTTTATGAAAGTTATTTTTTGAGCACTCAAGTATTTGCAAGGCACAGTGTAGGTGCTTTCCTTATATTATCTCAAATTCTCACCACAATCTAGAAACGTAGGTGTGACTTATGTCCATTTTACACGGGAGACTCTGGAATGTCTCACAGCTATGGGGGGCAGATAAAGGTTCTGAACCCAGTTCTGTCCTCCTCTGAAACTCTGCTCTTTCCTCTTTTAAAACATTAGGAATTGGCCTTAGAGCTCATGCACAGCTGCTGGCAGAGGGAAATGATCTACTAATGGCTGTCACCAGCTGACAAATGATAAAGCTGTTCATCCCAAAGAGGACTCTCGAAGCTTAAGCCTGGTGATCTCTGTGATTGCACTAAGCCCAGAGGGCAATTAGCAGGGATCCAATAAAGGCCGAAGCCCTCGCCCGGCCATTTGTTTGCCTCTCTTCAATAAAGTGGAAATGTCAGCTGGACGTGACGCGCCTCATCCTGCCATGATATTTCAAAAGAGATGACTATTTTCTGGGAAATCACATTTCCTCTCCGGCTCCCTCCCTTTCCCACTCCTCCCCGAGCCACCTCCTGTTGGACCAGTTGCTGGGAAGAATGGCAGGTTTCCAAACGCTGAGCCAGGAGTGGGAAGTTCCCCAGAAAGTATGCCTGATGTTCAGGTCTGCATTTTTTATCTTTATAGAGCAGAAACATTTAATTGTAGGTTTCCACTGACATAGATATTATAAACTTAAGGAGTAAAAAGCAAAATTCCAAATGAGCTTTCTTGCCTTATGCATCTTTAGTAATACTTATGAGAGGAGATACTGAGTTAAAACATGGCAGGCTTCCCCCACAGATATTTAATCCACAAGTACCTCCTGTACACCAGCATCTTTAGAGGACGCCAGGGCAACGAGGCACCCAGGATTCAAAGAACTTAAACTCTATCTGGGAAGGCAACAAAAACATTTGTAGACCATCTGGATGGTAAGAGCTAACACTTAAATAGCTATTTTTCATATGACAGATCCTGCTGTAAATACCTTATGTATATTAACATATTTAATATTTAACATGTTTAATCGGGAATTAGGTACTATATTTATTCCCATTTTACAAATGAGTAAACTGAGGCTGAGGTCACACTGCTAATAGGAAGCCAAGCTAGAATTTGAATCCAGACTCTTAAATACAACTTTGTACTGCCTCTCATGTTAACTACTCGGTGAAATGGTCGTAAGTACAAATAAAGCTGTGACACAGAAATTCACTGTGGTCTATGAATGCTGGAGGGCTTCAAGGAAGAGGCATGAATTCCTGTGTCTGCATCTCTCCCACTGGAAGCTTAGAAACCTGACTGATGCTCTGGGGTCTGACTTCCTCAACTTGAATCCCAGCTCTACCTCTTACTAGCTTAGTGAGTTTGGGCCCATTTCTTAACCTCTCTGAGCCTGATTCCTCAACTATAAACTAGAAGTAGTGATTGAATCTATAAAAATTTTGTAGTGGCTGTGAGAACAAAATATGACACTGGAGGTAAAGGGCTCAGTATAGCGTAATACATCTCACTATTGTTGTTCTTACTATTATTGTTTATTACTGTTTATAGGACATGGATAACTGTCACCTTACAATGGCAAGGAGGTACACAAGGGCACTGTCAAGCATGGCAGACATGTGGATCTTCAAAAGATGCTTGACCACAGCAACCACAGTCTACGTCCCCGCCCCTCCACCCCCGCCACCCTCTCCATCTCTTCCTCTCTTTCAGGCTTCTTCCACAGAGTGGTGGGGAAAGGAGGAGAAGACTATGGCTGTCGACATTTCCAGCATATTTCAAACTAGCCTAGTGACTCCAGAAGAAATAAGAGCAACACAATTCCCAGGGAAGCCTTTGACTGTGACCTCCCTAAGCTAACCACTGTGGCCATGGGTTCAGCAGTGGGCAGTGGTAGCAAGAACCACGTGGAGAAGTGGAGGGGCAGTTCATCTCAGGAAAGGGGTGCTGTCCCAGAAGAGAAAGGGCATGAATGGGAGACAAAAACAACAGATGTTAGTCCTCCAACACCTACCCTTAGTACATAAAAACAAGCTGACTTTGCCACACCTGGATACATAACTTTAATAATCAAATAACATTCTCTGCGAAGAAAAAAATTACTATGTATATTAACTTGGAAGGTTAAAATCAAAAGCAACAACAAAGAAGATATTCTGTCAATATAAAACAAATTTTAAAACATTATTCAGATCATTGTTAAATTTATAAATTTCTTTTTTTCAGTTACCTAGGTGTTTTTTAATATATTTTTTTGTATTGATTTTTAGAGAGAGAGGTAGTGAGAGGGAGAGAGAAACATCAGTGAGAGAAATATTAATGGGCTGCACAACCCCTGCACACTCCCTACTGGGGATGGAGCCTGAAACCCAGGCATATACCCCGACTGGGAATTGAACCAGCAACCCCTCGGTGCATGGGATGATGCCAACCAACTGAGCCACACTAGCCAGAGTGGGACCTCCTTCTTTTTATAGTTGAACTAGAGGCTTGATGCATGAAATTTGTGCATGGGGGAGGGGGGTCTCTCAGCCTGGCCTGCACCCTCTTGTAATCCAGGACCCCTCAGAGGATGTCTAACTACTGATTTAGGCCCTGTGGGATCGGGCCTAAGCTGGCAGTTGGACATCCCTCTCGCAATCCAGGACCACTGGCTCCTAACTGCTCACCTGCCTGCCTGCCTGATTGCCCCTAACCACTCTGTATGCCTGTCTCACTGCCCCTAACCACACGCCTGCCTATCTGATCACCCCTAACCCCTCTGCCTGATTGCCCCTAACCACTTGCTTGCCTGCCTGATCGCCCCTAACTGCTTGCCTACCTGCTTGATTGCCCTTAACTGCCTCTGCCTTGGTCCCCACCGCCACAGCTTAGTCCGGAATGATGTCTGGAAGGTCGTTCGGCTGTCCAGTCTAATTAGCATATTACACTTTTACTATTATAAATAATATCCCTGTGTGTGTGTAATATTTTCCTAATCCATATATCTATCGATGAACACTCAAGTTGTCTCCATGTCTTAGCTATTATAAATAACACTGCAACATACATGGGAGTGCAGATATCTTTTCAAGATAGTACTTCTTTTCCTTCAGGTATATGCCCGGAAGTGGGATCACTGGATCACATGATAGTCCTATTTTTAAATGTTTGTGGGATCTCCATACTGTTTCCCATAGTGGCTGAACCAACTTATATTCTCATGTGTTGGGTTCTTAAGCAAGGAAAAAAACATTTAGGCAATATGGTCATTTTAACAATGTTAATCTTTCTCATCCATGAACACAGACTATCTTTCCATTTCTTTGTGTCATCTTCAGTTTTTTTCAACAGTCTTGTATACACATCCTTCACTTCCTTTTAAGTTTATTCCTAGTTATTTTATCCTTTTTGTTGCAGTTGCACATGCAAATGTTTTCTGTGCTTCTCTTTCTGATATTTAGTTGTTAGTACATAGGAATGCAATGGATCTTATTATTTTACTCATATGTGGGATATAAAACCAAAAGCAACAAATGAACAAATAAAATAAACAAAAAACCAAATTTATAGATACAGACAACAGAATGGTGGTTGCCAGAGGGGACGAGGGTGCAGGGAGAATTAAGAGGATAAAGGGAGTCAAACACAAGGTGACAGAAAGAGATGATTTCAAGTGGTAAGCACACAATAGAGTATACAGTGTAACACTGATTTCTTAAGGATACACGATGATAAAGCTGTACACTGGAAATTCATACACTGCTATTAGCCAGAAATATACTAATAAATTAAGTTTATAAATTAAATAACAAAAAAAAAGACACTTATTTACAAACACATGCTCTTGGGGAAATACAGCCAAATGCTACTTGGACTTTTACATTTATTTTTAGAAAAGGATGGAGATGTAAAAAGTGACAAAGGTTAAAGTAAGATAAGACACACCCATGTCCCGATTACTCTCCTTGCTCATGCCATGAGAGGAATGAACGTCTGCCTGTCTTGAACGACCTTGCATCTGCACTGTCTTCCTTTGTCTCACAATTCCCTTGGCGTGAGGGTTGGGAGAATGCACAGCCTAGCTGTCACCACAGCGGCTGAAAAGGCCAGACTAGTTTTTCCAGTCTCTTTTGTAACTAGAGCAGGAGCCCGTGACCTTGGCATGGCTACTTTATGACCTTGGCATGGCTACTTTATGACCTTGGCATGGCCGCTTGGATGTCTCCAGATATAGAGAAGCCGGATCAGGTGACAGCAGCACAGGATTCCCCAGGCAGGGGCAGTGGTGCCAGCATTAGGGCTTATGGTGCTGCGTCAGCATCGTTATTGATTGGCACTCACTGGGTGGCAGATGTGCCCTGGGCTCTTGTTCTGACGACACAGATTCCTTTTGTTCCCCTCATATTGTAATCTGATTCTCCAGTCTCCCTAGAAATCCCATAACAAACTAATATTTTGCCAATAAATTTATTTTCTGCTTAAATGACTGGAGTCTGTTTCAAGTGCTTATAACCGAGAACCCTGACTAGTACCGAGAAGGATTCATGGCCACCTTCCTAAGGACTCTGCATGGGCTGCTCATGTTCCGAGGACGGGAACTTTATTAGTGTGCTTGAATCATGAGAGCAGTGCTGAGCGCTCATAAAGGAAGATATGATTCTTGTTTTTATGTCAAAGGGGTAATTAAAACCATCAATTTTTTTTTCTTATTACAAGCCTGTAGTTTTCCCTGAGAAGGGCACAGCCTATGTACATTCTTAGCTGAAAAATAAAAGAAAATCACCAGGAAATTACTAGAAGAAAATGCTCAGTAGACACTCTAAAAATGTGATTTATCTTTCAACCTACCCTAGGATAAAATTAAGTCTCTTAAAAGGCAAGAGGTTGTGCTTTCCCAGCAAGATTCAGATTCTAAAGGAGTTATGTTTATGTAGAAGGAAATCATATACGCCCCTCCTTTTTAAATGTTTAAGTTGCTTTATCTTTCCCCAAATCCTCATATCTCACACATTTTATGACATTAGTAGGAGTCCAGTTGAACCTCTATTGGAAAACCCTCTGCAGGGAGACTAAGTACATTATCTAACATCATGTTGCTGACCAAAAGCAGCAACCGGGGCAATATATTTTCTTTTCACAAACTTCAATGAGGAGTTGCTCAAAGGGCCATGTCTTGATCTCTTCTATTTATTTCCCTCTTCGTGCTGAGCACAGAGCCTTACACATAGTAGGTGAGTAATAGGTATTATTAATTTAATTCAGAGTCAGTTAAGTCACTGGAAGAAGTGGGGAGCAGCAAGAAGAATCTGTTGAATAAGCAGTTATTACATTTGTGGTAAAAAGTTTAGGTGACAATGTTTTGCTTCATCTCAGTGTGGCACGTGATGGAAGCTCTGCTCTTCATTCTCTCTATTCACATCCCTGTCAGTGGGCTCTGGGCCACTGTTCTGAAAGGGAGGGTATACTAGTAGGTGAAAGAGTGGGCCTTTAATGACATGCAGAACGACAGCAGCTGGATCTCATCCCAGGAAAGTCACACGGGCCAGGCAGTGGGGAACAGCTGTCGTCTCAGTCCATGGGGTTGCCCACAGCATGAGAGCATAGAGGAGAGATAGGCTACATATGAAACAGCCGCAGAACAGGCAGATTAGACCACTTCATGGCTTAAAGCAGTGGTTCTCAACGGGGTGGTATATCTCAGAGAGTATTTTGATAACTTGCAGAGGAGTTTTTGGTTAGCACAATGATCAGAGGAACACTGTCCATATTTGGTGGGTAGATTGAGGATACTCAGTGGCCTGCAATCGGCAGGACAGTCCCATGCAACAGAATTTTCTCAAATCTGGCTTCATGTTTTAATGTTACAGCTGGTATTTACATAGTGGAAAAACCTTTTTATAATTATATGAACCTAGAACCTAGCTCTGTTTTACATATAACATGAAATTGTTTTTTGCCGTGTTTTCATATATACACTGATCTTTCTAAGAATACAACTATTATGCAAATCAGAGGACATTTGTGCTTTGTTTTGTTTGGAAATGTACCAAGAGGGTGCTCATCATTGTGGAGAATCATGCCACATGCTTGCTGTGTGCTGTGCACACCTGTGTCAGTCTCCACTTACAGCTGTCCCATGGAGAAATGTAACAAAAGAGATCTGAGACTTCCTTTAGCAGATTTAGCAGATCCTTTAGCTGATTTAGAAGCAAGTATTATTAAAATATGGATATACATAAAATGCAAGAATCTCATGGCAAGTCATTAATAAAAGTTTTTACTATTTACAATTTTATCATCATTATTTATAATTATTTAGAATGACGATAATAAATCTAGTATTGAAGTTATACCTTTATTTTAGGGTTGCCTTTTTTTTCCATCTTACCCTACTGATGACCTTCAATGTTCACTCCTAAGTCACTGCTCTTCTCTCCAGTCCACCTTTTATTCTCTATCACTTATTGAAGTTTATGGTCTACAAAGCCTTTATTGTGTACTAGAGGCCCAGTGCACGAATTTATGCATGGGTGGGGTCCAGCTGGCCCACAGGGGGCAGATCAGGCTGGGTCTGTTGGGAGGAGGAGATGGCAAGAGGTTGGCTGACTAGCCCCACCCCTGACTGGGGGAGGGGCCAGCCAGCCCCACCACTGATTGGTGTTTGTGTGGGGGCAATCAGGGGCAGAGCTGGCTGGGGGGAGGGGCTGCAGGCTGATTGGGATGGTGGGAGTTGATTGGGGTGTGGCCAGCCATGGGAAGGGGCTGTGGGCTGTGGGCCAGCTGGCCCCACCCCGGAATGGGGTTGGGGGGATGATTGGGTGCCAACAGCCTGGGAGGAGGGGCCATGAGTGGTTGGCTGGCTGGCCCTGCCTCTGAGTGGGGGGCACCAATTGGGGGCAAAGCTGGCTGGGGGAAGGGGCCACAAGCAAATTGGGGTAGTGGCAGGCCCTCTGGGTGTGGGGTCCACCAGGGGGAGGAGCCACAGGCAGTTGGCCAGCCTGTCCTGGCCCTGATTGGGGTGGGGGGGCCGATCTGGGGTTAGACTGGCTGGAGGGAGGGGCTGCAGGCTGATTGGGGTAGTAGGTACCCAATGGGGATGGGCCTGGCTGGGAGGAGGTGCTTTCAGAGATCGGCTCCAGCGTCTGCTCCCTATTCGGGTAGGAGGGGTGACCAGGAGTGGGGCCAATGGGGGGAGGGGCTGAAGGGGGTTGGCTAGCTAGCCCCACCCCCCGATCAGGCCAGCTTGCTGGTTGCAGTGGGTGTCATAATGACCAGTTGTTCCGGTCATTATGGTGTTCCTGTTGCTGGCTTTTTATATATATAGATTAGAGATGGAATAAAAATAAACCACACACATGGCAGGATTTCAAGATAGGAAGTGTGTTTTCCACAAAACTGTGCCACTTCTCAGTCTACCTTATAACCAGGGCAATAACTGATACTATAGCTATAAATAATCCCAGCTCATTAGCGAGGCTTCCTCATTTTCTACACTATGTCAATATGTGCTTTATCTTGGCATGTTATCTCTATATCAATTAAGGTTATTTCCTGCTTTCTCTTATCACAGAAAAATAATTCTGGACTGCTCTAACACTGGTTCCTATTTCAGTGTCCTTTACTGCTCTTTCACTCTCCTTTACATCTTTAATATTGAGTGGGGTCTTATCTGGCTCCTTCTCTTACAGCCCAGCTCATTTATTATGCACAGGTGCAACCATCTGACCAATTTTTGAGGTCTTCTGGTGAAATCCTTTCTGACATTTACATGTTAAAATAAATGGTATCATTATTGCATTTATTTTGTTTCTCCATTATATGATAGTTGTGGTGTTACATTCCTCTTTTTAAGTTATAAGCATAGGTAGGTTTACTAGCTCTGAATTTTATTTCAGCACATATGTCAGCTATAAAAGGGTAATATGCTACTTAGACCAGACATCTTCCAGACAACCTTACGGATGTCCTTCCTGACAAAACCATGGTGGCGGGGCCAAGGCAGAGGCAGTTAGGGGTGATCAGGACACCAGGGGAGGGCAATTAGGGGGATCAGTCTGGCAAGGGAAACCAGTTAGGGGGATCAAGTCGGCAGGGGAGAGCATTTAGTGGGATCAGGCCAGCATGCAGGTGAGCAGTTAGGAGCCAGTGGTACCATATTGTGAGAGGAATATCCAACTGCCAGTTTAAGCCTGATCCCTGTGGGCCTAAACTAGCAGTTGGAGATCCTCCAAGGGGTCCTGGATTGGAGAGGGTGCAGGCCAGGCTGTTGGACCCCCCCCACCCCCCATGCACAAATTTCATGCACTGGGCCTCTAGTCTATCCTATCTAATAAAAGAGTAATATGCAAATCAGGCATCACTCTGTGACAAATATGGCTGCCCCCATGGCCACAAGTTGGTGGCACCCATAGCCACAAGATGGCCTCCCCCATAGCCACAATATGGCCACCGCCATCCCCATAGCCACAAGATGGCCACCCCATGGCCACAAGATGGCAGTGCTCAGTCCAGCTTAGCCCCGCCACTGAAGTGGTCAGGCCTGTTAGCCAGGCAGATGGCTGGAGAGGTGAGGGACCAAGGGCGTGGAACAGGCGATCAGAGGGGATTAGGAGTCCCCTGCCCAGGCCAGAGGCCTCAGGCATGGGCAAGGGTGGAGCCAGTGATTGGAGGGGGCAGGGGCAGAGCAGGTGATCAGAGGGGTATGAGGGTGCCCTACTCAGGCATAAGGCCTGGGCCAGAGGCCTCAGGCCTGGGCAGGGGCAAGGCCAGAGATTGCAGGGGCCTGGGCACCAGTGGAGCTGGCAAAGCAAGGGTCTGGGGGTCCCCTGCCCAGGCCTGCAGCCTTGGCCAGAGACTTCCAGTGGGGCAAGGGCCGAGCTGGTGATGGCAGGGGGCAGGATCAGAGCCAGTGATCGCAGAGGCCTGGGCTCTGTGAAGCTGGTGATCAGAGGGGCTTGGGGGTCTTCTGCCCAGGCCTGCATCCTCAGGCAAAGGTTACAGGCCTGGACAGGGGTGGAGCTGGGATTGGAGAAGCAGGGGTGGAGCCAGTGATCAGAGTGAACTACAGAAGAAACACCTTTTCTTACTGCTCATTGGCTAAGCTCCCTGTATGCCACTGGTAATATTCTTAGTAACTTGGGTAATAAGAATCCAAAAAGGTGATCTAGGGTTTTTCCACCACACTCCTGGAGGAAAAAAATGAAGGTCCACTGCTGGAGGGCTAAGAAATGTCATATCCTGCCCTAGCCAGTTTGGCTCAGTGCATAATGCCTCAGCCTGTCGACTGCAGGGTCTGGGTTCACTTCTGACCATGGGCATGTACCCAGGTTGCAGGCTCCTCCCTGGCTGGGGCCCAAGTGAGGGCATATGCAGTAGGCAAGCAATCCAAGTGTTCCTCTCACTTTGATGTTTCTCTCTATCTTTCCCTTCTCTTCCACATTCTCTAAAAAATCAATGGAAACATATCCTCAGGTGAGGATAAAAAAGAAAGAAAGAAAGAAATGTCATATACTATGAAAGACACATTTTGAAAATGCCTAAAGAAAGTTGTCATTTTTTCATGGTGAAGGGACTGGAGTCCATGTTGATGAAAACACCTTGGTGGCTGCAGTGACTGGCAGTGGCTGCAGCAGTGGGGTGACGAGGCTGGTGGCTTCCCCTGATTAACCTGGTCACCTTCCACAAAGGGAGGCCAGACTGCGGCTTAGGCCCACTCCCCAAGTGGAGCAGGGAGCGGGCCTGAGCCGTCAGTAGGATACCCCTTGAGGGCTCTCAGTATGTGAGAGGTGTCAGGCTGGACTGAGAAACCTCCCTCAGTGCACAAATTTTGTGCACCGGGCCCCTAGTACATATATATAAGGCTAAGATGCAGAGTGTCCCCTCAGGAGTTCAAGCGGGAGACTGGGAGTTTGATCGCTCATTATGACGTGCACTGACCACCAAAGACGGGGGGGGGGGGGGTTTGGGGGGGGTAGGGAGGTGCAGAACTAAGAAAGGCCCCGGACCGCAGTTGGAAAGCCCCAATTGGCCCTGATCATCGGCCAGGTCTAGGGATCCTACCTGTGCACTAATTTTGTGCACTGGGCCTCTAGTTAAAGAAACAAGCAGCCAAGGCCAAGTGAAGAATACACCTTGGCTGGAAAGCGCTGGGTATCCCTTCTTACAACTAGGCAAGACATGTATTTGGCCACAGCAATTAAGTATGCATGGGAAGGTGGAGCTGGTGATGGACTGCTTCCTCCCTTCCTTCTCCTTTGTTAGCCCTGTGCTCCAGGCAGTGACATCAGTGCACTGTACAGAACTGGAGCTGGAGAGCAGTTACGATGCTGCTTTGCAGAATTAGGTCATCCAAGCTCGAGAGCCTGTGTTCTCCATGGAGCCCGCATGTCAGTAGTTTCTCAGACACATTGATTGTTCACCCACTCACTTGGCTGCAGTTATTTATATCAGGTAAACATGTAGCAAAATGATCCAGCTGAACCTAATTAGGATTCAGACCATGGCTCTGGGCCTGTGCCCCACCCACCCCACTGTATCAGGGCTTTAATGCAGGGAACAAATTACACAAGTGTTATAAAAGCAAAGAATCAATAAAGTGTGATGAGGCAACTCAGATTAGCTACAGTAGGCAAGCACTCTGACCTCTAGATGAAGGACAAACAGGAGAAACTGAAACTATGGTGGGCCTGTCCAATAGGAGCTGGAGCCACAGAGGAAATAGATCTGCTGTTGGAGATGCCCTCTGAGTTAGAGGGAGAAATACCCCAGCTTCTCCCTTCTACCTGTCAATCTCTTCCACCAGTACCTCCCTTTGGTAGCAGCCAGCTGATGTGGTAACTTGAGAAACAAACCCGCAGAGGTCAGCTACCTTTGCTGGCCCCCCTACTCTGCTCTCTATGACCCTCCTCCTCAATGACACAGAGCTAAGAAGAGGAAGAGAAGAAGGAAACATCCTAAGAGCAAGCAAGCCCAGGATAGGCCAACCCCTGGTGTTTCTTGGCATGGGTTGATAACAGGTATAAAGGTTAGAGCTGGAGATGGGAGCTTATCAACCCTCGAAATCAGCAATTTTCAATCTTTTTCATCTTATGGCACAGGAAAACTAATTACTAAAATTCTGTGGCACAATAAAAAAATATATTGTTGCGGATCTGACAAAAAAAAGTATAATTTTGATTCATTCACACCAGATGGCTATTGTGTTGGCTATTGTCTTTTTTATTTTTGATAGTCTAAAGCAGTGGTTCTGAACCTTCTGGCCCTTTAAATAGTTCTTTATGTTGTGACCCAACCATAAAATTATTTTCATTGCTACTTCATAACTGTAATGTTGCTACTGTTATGAATCGTAATGTAAATATCTGATATTCAGGATGGTCTTAGGTAACCCCTGTGAAAGGGTTGTTTGACCGCCAAAGGGGTCGAGACCCACAGGTTGAGAACCGCTGGTCTAAGGGGAAAGAGGTCAGTGGCCCTGACTAAATAGTTGAATACTTACTGCGTGTCTTAAAAATTCTTGAGGCACACTGATTGAAATTTGCTGCTCTAAATTAAGGAATGTAGGAGCTAGTAAGGGAGCTGTGCCAGGATTTTCCATGATGTAGTGCTACTTTCTCGGTAAATAAAGCTATGAGTTGGCCTGTGTGAGTTTATGTGACAGAAATTCCTCTAAGCATACGTGTAGGGGATACTTTTCTCTGGTTTCAGAGTTGGTGCAAAATGTTTCCGATGTTTATCTTCCTTGGATCATTTGAGTCGGTCTTTAGGCAGCTGTACACCTCTTCTTTTGCCCCTACGTTTCCCAGCATTCTCCCAATAAGTCCAGATCTTTGTGAGTGCAGGGCAAACTTCCAACAACCAAGTCCAAAGGGTCTATAGCTCTTCCAAACCCAGATCAACAGATTTTAAGAGTGCCTTAATTGCATGGAACAGACTGTCAAACTACAGCAGGAAGGTGGGG
>PVJC01039862.1:0-16052 GCA_004026665.1 Murina feae | reverse complement strand
CACACACACACACACACACACACACACACAAAAGGCGCCTGGCAGACTGGGGCCATCATAGGACATCCACTGAGGGGTCCCAGACTGTGAGAGGGCACAGGCCAGGCTGAGGGACTCCCTCCACCCCGAGTGCACAAATTTTTGTGCACCGGGCCCCTAGTAATTATAGAAAAGTAACCCCAAATTGTCCCATACTGACCTGGGATTACCCACAGGCCCAGAAACCCTGTGGTCTGGCATGGCACCCTGAGCCTTGCACTTGACCTGAGCCCTCACTTTGCCACAGCTACTCCCTCGGGGGAGGCAGCTTCACTTTTCCTCCCGAAGCATCCAGACTTGGGTCCGGAACCCTCTGGAGCGAGCGCAGATGGGGTGTTCCAGCCTTCGCCAGCATCGGGCACACTTTTGGGCCAAGAGCTGTTGGATCAGTAGAGGAGGCCAGGAAAGGGACAGCTGTGGGAAGAGGGGATTCCCGTACGTGTCTGTCCAGCAAGCACTTATTCATACCAGGACTCCCTGTCTGCTACTTTAGCTGATTCCAACTGCAGAGCTGCAAGATGTGATGGGATTTGCTCAGAGTCTAAGAGCAGGAAACAGCAGAGCCAAGGTTTAAACAGCCCCTCACCCCCCATGCCCTGGGTCAGGGGCCCCAAAGACAAGGAGGGGGTAGAATAGACCTCACCCACCTCACCAGCTTGTCTAGGTTTGTCTCTGGGGAAGGCGTTGGGCAGGGCCAGCCGTGAGAACACCGGGAGCCAGACCATCCTGAAAGCTGGCATTCAAAAGTGGTGAAGGGGCCAAGGGAACTGACTTGAGGTGGTCATTGGCCCAAACACTAGGTTCCACCTGTCCCCAGTCATCCCAGAAGCCTCCTCCCGCCAAACCCACCTTCATACACACCCTGAAGACAGGGTGGTCAGCTGGGGAGGTGGTGAGAGGCCTGAAACTCCGCCATTAGGCAACTGGTCTTTGGGCAGGCATGACCCCTCTGCACACCCGGTGCGCCTGCTGAGTCACTGGGATCTCAGGGCATCTTGGAGACGTAGCTGAGAGCTGGGATTTGCCGGGGGGAGGGGGAGGGCAGTCATTCAGGCACCTGGCAAGTTTAGGCAGAGGAAGCAGAATCCAGCAACTTTGTGGTTGGGTACAAAGCCTCGTCCCTCCACGCACACAGGTACAGGCAGAACCACCACACAGGCTTTCCTCAGCGGACACACGCAGAGTGCCTCCCAGCCTGTAGGAGAGAAAGGGGCGGACAGACAGCAGAGGTGAGGAGGCTGCTGGAGGGTGGGCTGACCCCTCAGAGCAGCAGCAGGGTGTGGCCCAGCCCTCTCTAGCAGAACCTGGTTGCATGTGCCAACTCTGAGTCAGCCACGCCTGTCCTGCCCAACCACTCTGGCCAGAGAGGGGCTTCAGCTCCTCCGTCTGGGCCTGAGGCCAAAAGAGGGCCTATGTGAGGGGGGGGGGCTTGGGGTGTGCAAAGGAAGGAGCCCGGCTGCAGCCCTCCCCAGGGGCATCTGGGGCAAAGGGCGGGGTGACAGTCCCAGATCATGCCCTGGTTTGGGCTTGAGGCTCGGAACTGGGAGGTGATGTGAAAAAAATACACATGATGCTTCAGATGAAGCCAAGCCAACCGCTGGTGTCAGCATTTCATTGGGTCTTTGCCTGGGAAGAGGGGCAGGGCTGAGGAGGCCTGATTTGCTGAATAGAGGGACTTGCTCCTGCCTCCCCCCACCCCCAGACATTAGAGGTACCTCAAGGAGGCCCCCAGAGGCAGGCCCAGAAGGGTGCATCTTGACTCAGGTGGGAGAGGAGAGGTGAGCCCAGAGAAAGAATCCCCCCTCATCGTCCCCACCCCCAGGCCCAGCTCCAAAGCGAGACCTGAGCAGAAGGGAAACCCAGGAGGGCTCTGCCAGGTCTGCCAGGGCTGGCGTGGAGGACAGGACAACCACAGTGAATGCCAGGCGAAGGGCTTGAGGACGACTGCGGAGGGAAGGGCTCTCCAAAGTCCTGAAGTCCTGACCCATTCCCAACCCTCAGAACCAAGAGATAAGGCCACTCAGGCTGGCTGTGCTGGGAAGAAGGGGCCCCACTGGCTTCTGCCCAGGAGGCCCATGGGTGGGCAGGAGCTTCTCTAAGTTCCCCGTAAAGAGGGTGTCTGGGTTCAAGAACTGAAGGTGGAGTCGGGGGTTCACATAGGGACCCCTTGCCCAGACAGCCTCTTGGGAGCCTGGGACTACCACCCGGTTCGGCTCCACACCGGTCAGCCACTCTGCTGCTCAGATTGCCAGGAGTTTGCGCTGCGAGGGTCTCAAAGGTGAGCTTCCCGCCCCGCCCCCCACAGCCCCCACCAAAGGCGCCCCAGCTGGCAGGTGGGGACCCTCCTCCGGACAAGGATCTCGGGACCCGGGCACCCCCTTTGCGGAGGGGAGAGCAGACCTGGGGGCGCAGCGGCTGGACGCCTGGGCGCGGGGCTCCGGCTCCCCGGTCGGGCTGGGCGCGGACAGGACGCTGCCCTTCCCGAGGGTGACGCCACATTCCCGGGAGCATCGCCTGGAGCCCGGGGAGGCGCCCGCGGGCAGGGCGTGGGGCTGGGCGGCCCTCGGTAATGACAGGCCCGGCCGCGAGGGTGGCCGAGGCGGAGGAAGCGGGAGGCGGCCGGCTATTTCGGGCCGGGGCGCGTCCACCCGCCGGGGGCCGGGGCTGGGCGGGCTCCCCGCTCCCGGGATGGGGCGGGGAGAGGCGCGGGTTGGCGGGCCGGAGGGGCGGGGGCACCGGCGGGCGGGGTTGGTGTCCCGGGCCCACCTCCCGCCTCCTCCCCGCGCGGTGCCTGCGCGTCTTCTCCGCGCTCGGCTCGGACCCGAGGCCGTCGGCGCCGTCGCCGCGCGCGCGTGTG
Organism: Murina feae; assembly: GCA_004026665.1. NCBI lineage: Eukaryota > Metazoa > Chordata > Mammalia > Chiroptera > Vespertilionidae > Murina > Murina feae. Next base: position 13,156 of record PVJC01039862.1, on the reverse strand, counting down.
CCCCGCCGCGCCCCCCTCCCGCCGCGCTGCCCCTCCCCGCGGCGCCGCGGGCTCGTCGGGCATGGATTCGGGCCGGGACTTCCTGACCCTGCACGGTGAGTGCCCGGCGGGCGCGCTGGGGAGCCCCTGCGGGGGTCCCCCCGGCAGCGAGCGGAAGGCCCCGGGGTCCTCCGTCCACTCTCCGCCCCGGCCCGGCCCGCCCTCGGCCCTCGGGTCCCATCGGGAAAATCTCGGCCCCGAACTGAGGCTCGACGCTGGGCGTTTCCAGTTCAGCCCCCCGATCTAAACCGGGGTGGAGGTAGGGGTGCGGGTCTGACAACTTCTCCCGGCCGCCCCCCCCCCAGGCTGGGGGCTCCCCCTCATCCTGGTCTCGGCAGGCTGGGCTCCGCGGTCCAGCGCGCACGGAGGGGCCGAGGAGGGAAGGAACCGGCATCCACGCATAACCGAGGTCTCCCCGCCCCGTCCGGGCGCCGGAGAAGCTCCACCAAGCCCCCGAGTGCGCGGATCGCTGCAGGCCGCGTGGGTGTGGCGAGTTGGGGGGTAGGGGGTGGGGGGGTGGGGCGAGGTGCGCAAGGTTGGCGAGGTCGGGCCGTGCCGCCGTGATGCCCCGCGCAGAACTCAGTCGGCGATGCCCAGGCCGGAGGGGCCGGGGTTGGGGTGGAGGGGGGCGGGTCGGGGGCAGCCTTATTCCTCCATCTGCGCATCCTCCTGGCGGGACGGGGCCAAGCCTCGGCTGGAACTGCCTGCGCCTCCACCCTTTGTCCCGCTGCACTGTCTCCTCCGACCCTGAGCGGAGCCTGCGCCAGCTCCTTGCCCTGACGCGGTTCCTCCTGGAGGCCTTATGGCTGGACGGGACCCCCAACCTGGACCTGGCATCTTTTTGCTCCAGCCCGGGGGCTCGCCTGCACTTGGGGAGCTTACCCTCTTGTCCCCACCCCTCATCCCACCGTCAGTCAGCTCAGCAAGCCCCGCCCCTCGCACACCGATCACTGCTCAACCATCCCTCCTTCTGCTCCTACTTAACTACCCTGAGGGTTAGGCTCCGTGTCCACTACCCATCCTCTACACCAGACCCGGAGATAATCGTTGGGAAACAGGCAGCAGAGCCCCCGAGCTGTCCCACTCGGAGGTGTTCTTACCCGCCGGTCCCAGTCTGTCTCCTTTCCCAGTTGGCCAGACCTGGTCCCTGGGACCCTCATAACCAGCAGCCTGGGCTCCTGGAGGCAACCTGGTGTCACGGGGTCCCCACTCCTTCCAGTGCTCCCTCTTCTCTCCTCAGGCCAGAGGTGCCCCGATGCTCCTGCCAGCCTGGCAGGAGCGGGGCACGGGCAGCGCAGAGGACCACACTTGGGTCTCTCTCATCGTCCCTGAGCCAGTCTAGTGCTGTCTGCCCTGCCTTATAGTGCGACCCTGGGCAAAACCCCTTTGCCTCTCTGGGCCTGTTTTCTCACCCACAGGATCACAATACCCATTTCACAGATGTGAAGATAAAAGCACACATGGGCATGGGCGCTCGAGGTTGCCTAAAAAGCCACTATCCCCAAGAGACAATGATTCCAGAACCATCATAGCAAGTCGGGGTGGCCAACCCCCTACCACCTCAGTGAGGCCACAAAGTGCTGATCCTGGGGTTCCAGGCCCCCGAGGCACAGGCACACCCTGAGCAGCAACTTCTTTTGCGCCACGGGCCACTTTGGCCGCTGTGAAGCTGCTGGCCCTTCTCGGGCTCTTGTTTTTAAATGTACAATAAAATCCATCATTTGAAAGGAGCAAATCATATTGGGATGTGATTCTATCACTGGTCCTCCACTTAGGTTTCTCTCAAACTGAGGCTCTCTCCTTACACTCGGCTCCCCGCCCCTCTCCGAAATGAGTAACCACTTGTCTGCTCCCACACTGCAGCTCATCCCCACCAACACGCTCTCGTGACACGCTCTCTGTGGAGTGACTTCGTGCGAGTCACTTGGTGCTTCGGTTTATTGTTGCTGCGCTCGTCCGGGCTCTCGACTGGCTTTGCCAGTGACTCACTGCCAAGGCCAGGGAATGGAGCTGCAGTGAAGCGAGGCAGGGAGGGGGAGAGAGGAGTGAGTCAGGCCTGCAGGGTGGTGTCCTGACCTTGGCACACAGTAGGGGCTCAATAAAAAACTGCTGGCCGAATGACAGAGAAGTGGTCACTTATGTGGAAGGCCCCACTGTTCCCCTGCGCACCGGCAGCGCAACAAAAATAATTTTATGGGTTGGGGGGTCACCTCGTGCATTTATCAAAGTAAGCCTGCGTTCATGGGCTCATTTAAGATCAGCTCTCCCCCTCCACCCCCCCCCCAAGAATTCCATTCGCATTCCGACCCTTGGAGAGGGGTACCCACTCAGGTGGGGAAACAGAAGGAAACAGGCCTGCCTGAGGTTCGCAAGCGAGGGGACAGCCAGCTGAGTCACAATGAATTCGTTGAGTGATTTTGGTAAAATATTTGGCTGGCGAGGTCGTCTGGCACGGCCTCCATCCCGCTCACCGCTAGTCTGCAAGCTGCTCCTCAGCCTCCTCCGGGAGACCCCAGCGGGTGTTTGGAAGCCAGACCCCGCCCCGGGTCAGCTTCCTGGGTGTAGCTCTGTCTCCACGTCGCCTCCCCAGGCCCGGCTCCTCCCCGTCCCCACCTCCTTGGCTCTGGCTGTGCCCTCGATCCGCTTTCTGGCCTCTGGTTTTCGTCACTTACCCGCTTCCTCCTCCGGGCGCCCCGTCCCCTGGGTTCTGACTCCGCCTCCGCCCGCCTGGATGCCGCTCTCGCCCCACCTCCAGGGGCTCCGGGTCACGCCCCTTTCGGCCCAGATTTCCCTCTCGCCCCGCCTCTAGGCCTGAGGCTCCGCCCCAACTGTCTAGCCCCGCCCATCCTAGTCTCCGCCCCTCCTAGTCACCGCCCCTGCTCCCCGCCCCGTTAGGCGCCTGAAGACTAGTGCATTGTCCCGGGCCAGGGCCAGGCTCGGCGGGCGGCGGCAGGGCCACTGCGGCGCATCATGCCGTTTCCGCGGGGCCGGAGCCACTCCAGAGAGCTCTACCTGCAGGAGCAGAGCCTCAAGGTGGCGGCGCTCAATGGGCAGAGGCTGGGTAAGGGTCGCAGGGAACACCGACGTCTGTGGAGACTGGGATGGCAGCTGGGGCAGGAGGTGGCCTAGATGCTCCTTTGATTGGATCTGCTTAGGATTCCTGTGAGTGTGTGGCCTATTGTGGAGCTGTGTTTGCAGGGGTGGCCTGTGGGGTGAGTCCTGGGGGCGTGGGTTACCCGTCCTCCTGACACACCCCAGCTCCTCCAAGCCTCCCTGCTCCTTGTCACCCCTCCCTCCCACCCTGATTATAGATTTATGAGGCACCACTGGATATGTGGCCTGGTGCGTAACGGTGGGACTGTAAGCCTGTGAGACGACCTGCAGGAGTGTGTGGTCCGACGCGATGCTGTGTGCACTGTGGGTGACTGATGTGACAGTGGGTGATCCAGGCGACTGATTCTATTTGCGTTTTGAGGTGTGTTTTGTGGGTCTGCTGACATTACTACTTGTGGCAGTGTACCCTGCGTGGTGGCTGCACATGGTGATGTTTCTTATCATGGACCCTGTGGGCAGGCTTCTGAGTCCTGACCCCACCATGTAACTTCCCTGAGCCTCAATTTGCTCATCTGCGAAATGGGAATAGCGATATAGGGTTGTTAGGGAAGTTAAATACATGCGCTAAGAACAGTATCTTATTCGAATACTAGCCATTATTATGGTGGATGCTGTTATTATCATGATGATGATAAGGCACTGTATGTTGTGTGGCTGTGTGTGACTCTGTGTAGCAATGTACACATTGCTACGTATTATTATGAGTCCCAAGCCCAGTTTGTCTCCATTAGGCACCCCCCTAGGTACATGGTCAGAACTCCTGGCACCCCTCAGCCTTCTATTAGTGCCTACAGCCCCCTCCCCTGGGCACCTTGAGGTGTGCAACGGGCCTGGGCAGGTTAGTGAGGCTGCAAGGTCAACCCGGGGCCCCCTGACCTCAGAGGCCTCACCCTTCACCCCCCCACCACCCCAGGAGAAGGCACTAGAGCAGTGGTTCTCAACCTTCCTAATGCTGCGACCCTTTAATACAGTTCCTCATGTTGTGGTGACCCCCAACCATAAAATTATTTTTGTTGCTACTTCATCACTGTAATGTTGCTACTGTATGAATTATAATGTAAATATCTGATATGCAGGGTGTATTTAGGCGACCCCTGTGGAAGAGTTGTTCGACCCCCAAAGGAGTCGCGACCCACAGGTTGAGAACCGCTGCACTAGAGCTAAGTGAACGGGGCTGGGTAAGGAGTGCCCACACTTTCTGGGTGGTGGGGCGGGCAGTCCAGGAGCCTCTGAAACAAAAGGGCCTCTGTGAGGCCGAGAGGTGGAGGTGCCTGCCCAGGGACAGAGGTCTGTGTTCGGAAGTCACGTCGGCAGCCAGGGGGCTTATCTCTGCCCGACCGCAGACAAGGCCACAGCCTGGCTCCGGGACAGGATGAACATGTCATCTCCTCACGGTGTTTTCCAAAGCTGGAGGGTGGGGCTCACTTTCTCCTTTCCCTCCTCCTCCCCCATAGTCCCGCCAGTGCTGTGGGCAGGGGCTGGTCCTACTGTGTGCCCAGCTTGGGGGGAGGGTGCAGACTGAGTGTAAGATGCCCCTCCCAGGTGCACTTCAGCCTCCGAAAGGACCGTGGGCTCCCAGGCAGGGGCTGAGGTGCCTCTTCTGGCAGCCTGGGGGCTCCCCTCCCCTTCCTCTGGTTGTGAGCTCCATAGACACCACCAGCAGTTCAGGACATCACTGGGCTTTCCCTGGGGCTGAAGGGGAACTGCTCCCACCGAGGCAGAGGGGTCTCCTGGGGTGGAGAGACTTGGGACAAAGGTGGGGGAGGGTCACTTCAGAAGATCACCTTGGAGAAGGCTCAGAGGCGCCTCCTCCAACACTACACTCGCCCAGCGCTGATGGGGACCAGAGGCATGGATTGGGAAGGGAGTTGCCCAAAGTGATAGGGAGGCGGGTGTCAGCCCTGGACTTTGTCCCTGCTGGAGGCAGGAGACTGGCAAGGGGGAAAGAGGATGTGGTGACGGAGGCTTACGGAAGTGGTCCAGAAAGTTCTGTGGGTCCTGTGGAGGTGTGAGCCTGGCTAGGGAGTGGGGAGGCAAGGACAAAAGCGGGAGAGGCTAGGAGGGGCTGGGAATCTGGGCTCAGAAAAGAAAAGCCCACAGATTGGGCCCACCCGGTCCCTGCTGGAGCCGAGGATAAAGATGGATATATCGGTGACAGACATGAGGCGAAATGGCCAATTGGCTCTGAACAGAGCTGGCTGCTGGACTGCATGTGGCTGGGGTGATAGATATATAGATAGAGATACAGCTATGTAGATACAGATGTGGGTTGATACATACAGATACAGATCTATAGGTACAGATATAGGGTGCTATATCCAGGCACAGCTACAGATGTATCTCACTCTATGTTACAATGATAGATTATTAGGGTTGGGGGTCTCTCCTTGATCACACTTGGTACAGGGGCTGCTGGGGGTGAGGGCTCCTGGAGAGCCGGGCATAGTATCCCTTTGGTGCCTCTTGCTTGGGCCTGGTGGGACAAAGGGCCTCATAGCGTTGGAAGCCCATGCCTCAGGCCTGCCTGGGTCTGTGAGAGCAGCAAGAGGGTGCCAAGCAGCCAGGGCTCTGGTCCTCGCTGTGGGGCTGGGTCTGGCCCCAGCGTCTACAAGGGCTGCACTGTGACTTAAGGCTGCTGTACCAGGAGGCGTCCTGGACCCAGGATACTCAGTGATGGGGCATGGAGGGACAGGGGCATCCCCACGGAATGACACAGGCTCATCTCTCTCTTCTGGGGCAAGGATCAAGACCCACTCAAGTGGGCCAAGTCAGGGGTGGCGATAGTGGTGAGGGTGGCAGGCATGGGGACAAGGGCCTCAGAGTAACTACCATGTTGACACTAAGAACTAGCACAGCTTTGCCTCGGGACCCTCCCAGAATCGTGCATCATCTCATTTAACCACAGCCCTTCCCTCTGAGGGAGCTGCTATGTCTATCCTCAGTTTACAGACGGGACCGCAGAGGCCCGGCAACATGAAGCCACTTGCCCAGGTCACACAGTTGTCGGGAGGGGGACCTGGACGTAGGCACAGGGGATTCCGTAGCCAGTGGAGTTGGGAGGCTGTTGGGCTCCGAGATGCCCCGGATCCATGGCCATCGGTGTCTGCCCCTTTTCTTTCCTGCTCTGCCCGATCTTTTAGTCCCGCTTCCTTCAGGTCACTCTGACCCCTAAGTGTGACCAGGAGGGGCCCCCACCTCGTCTTTCAGAGCCAGGCTGGCTACTTTCTGGGGGGGGGGGGTCTGGTCCCTGAGGGACCAGGAGTTCTTAGATTAGCTGCCCTCCCTTTGTCCATTCAGCTGTGGGGGGCAGGTCAGCATATGAAGTGTGGCCTTGAGTGGGCAGGCATCCCGGGGTTTACATGGCCTCAGCTGGCTCAGAGATGACTTCGTGTGAGGCAGGGCAGGTTGGAGCGTGGCTGAAGGAAGGAGACATGAACAGAGAGATGAGGCCGAGGCTGGGGAAGTGCGGGCTCCTAGAGGGTCTGGAGGTGGGTGTGGCCAGCGTGGGGTCTGGGACAGCAGGGACTCTGGAGGAGGTGGCATCTTACGAGCTCTGCCCCCTAGGCCTACAGAATGACGAGGACCTACAGGCGCTGCTGAAGGGCACCCAGCTCCTGAAGGTGAAGTCCAACTCATGGCGGCGAGAGCGCTTCTACAAGCTGCAGGAAGACTGCAAGACCATCTGGCAGGAGTCCCGCAAGGTCATGCGGAGTCCGGAGTCCCAGCTGTGTGAGTGCCCCGGGGCTGTGGGGGTGGGGGGAGGCAGAGCGTGCAACCCCTGCCTGGATGGGGACACTGGTGCTGGCTGGGGGTGGAGGTCCATCATGGACCAGGACCACAGATAGGGAAACTGAGGCCCAGCCTGGTGGGGCATAGATCAGGCATGCAATCAGGACCAGATAGGGGCACACTGCAGCTAGCCAGAGTCTGGAGGAGCAGGCAGTTAAAACTGAGCTCTGGGGTGGGCTGGAGAGCGCAGTCATGGACCCAGGACTACAGCTGGAGATGCTAAAGGCTTCCGGGGGTGCGGGGCACGTAACGATGACCACAGGTGGGGAAAGCAGGCTTAGAGGAGGCCGGGAGCTGGACAGTGTTGTGTGAACGCACGGGTATCACCCAGGCCGTTGTGGGGAGCAGGGAAGTTGGCCGACTAGACTCCAGGTATGGTGAGGCCAAAGCCAGCCCAATGTTGGGGCAGATAAAGGCCGGTCAGGACGGGAGGTGGGCCCCTTCCCTAGGACTGGGGCCATAGCAGAGAGATGGGGCAGAGTGGGGCTGGGACACAAAGAGAGAGGCCTCAGCAGGGCAGCTCCCTTGAGGGCAGGGGTCCGAGGGCTTTCCAGAAGCTTCGGAAATGGCCCAGGAACCCAAGGCGCAGGCCTGCAAATGGAGAGTGTCCCCTACCAGGCCTTAGGGGGGAACTCTGATGACTGCTTAACCCAGAATGCCCCAAAGGCTTTGTCAAATGTGACGTCTCTGCTGCGCCTCTACGGATGGGAAAACCGCAGACCAAGGCTGTCCCGAGAACTGTGTTGATGGAATGTCCTACATCTGTGCTGTCTGTCACGGCTGCACAAGCCACCTGTGGTCACTGAGCACTAGAAAAGTGGCTAATGTGACTGCGGAACAGGACTTTTAACTTGGTCGGATTTTAATGAATTTCTTTTTAAATGACCACAGGTGGTTGGTGGCTGCTATGTGGGCCAGCGCAGCTGTGTTTCTCACAGCCCAGACCTCAGGAAATCCCTCGCCCACTCACCTGCCTTCGGCCGTTTTGGGGCAGACAGGATCAGCACACTGGCAGGTCTATAGGGAATGAGGCCAGACACAGTGACAGGCCCCGGGCAGGAGCAGGAGGTCACAGGAGGAAGGGGAGGGTCAGCCCACAGGAGGTACCTCAGGAAGGGTCTGACGGGCCTCAGGACACTGGGCAGAAACATAAGAAGGTACGGCCTGCTGACCTGTGGCTCAAGGGGCCAGAGGTGAGGCAGGGCAGGAGCTGGGGCAGATGGGGTGGGGGGGAGCTGGGCTGGGGCCTTGGGGCTTTGGGCCAGGGCAGGGTCTGAGGGGATGGAGACTGAAGCGCTCTCAGAAAATGTCTGCCACTCAGCCCTGGAGTGACCCTGACCTTGCACCAGCCAGGCTTCTTCACGGGCCTCTGCCCTGATATGGAGTTTCCTGCTACACGCTGGTGGCTGGTGCACCGTGGGAATGGGGTATCTTACGCTCTGAGCCCTGGGGGTTCCTGGGAGCCCAGCAGCCAGTCCATATGAATGGTGCCCAGTGTGTGCCTCCCACCTGGTGGGGCTGGGCATGGGGGCGGCAGCGGAGTAGAGACTCAGGCCTTTCCAGACCTGCCCTGGTGAGGTGAGCACCTCACACTGGAATGGCGATGAGCAGAGGGCAGGAGAGAATTCCAGACAGGAGACCCAGTGTGAGCAAGAAGCAGGGTGAGACGGAGGATGGGACGTGAGTGAGGGGGCGGCAGGGGTGACAGCTCCAGGGTTGGCGTCAGGTGTGGTCAGGTGAGGACAGGGGCCCAAGAGGCTCCCTTCCAGGTCAGAGCCACTGAGGCAGGCCTTGGGCTGTGCTTGCCTGTCGAATGCTTCCCTGCTCTGAGGGTGAGACTGTTGTCCTCAGTGGAACTATCCTCAGGGAAACTGAGGCCAGGTGAGGGAGTAGTGGTTCCCCTTCCCCCATTTCTCTCTGCCTCTGCTCTCTGATCCCTAAGTCTCCCCTGATTCTGTCACCAATACCCGCCTAACCCCCCGCCACACACACACACATACACACCACCCCACTCCGGTTCCCAGGGGCAGACAGGCATTATCAGCAGTGGAGGCATCTGGACTTTCTCTCTGGAGCGGGTGGGGGTGCCGGCCTGGGAGCTCTAGGGCTCAGGCTTCCTGTTTGCACTCCAGCCTGGGTCAGGGGCAGCTGGTGTGGGGCCTGGCGGGGCACAGGAGGCTGTGGGCACCGGGATTAAGCAGGGATATCCCCTGAACCCTAGAGGGCCCAGGGCTCACGTGTTCCACTTCGCAGAGCCTGCTGCCCGGGCTGGGCACATGGCACACACATGGGGCCTGCAGGTGGCTAGGAGGCCCCGGGGCGCTCAGGGTGTGTGCGGGCACAGGGGGTGGGGGGATGGGGGAGGTGGGGAGGGGGGGATAAGTGGCTTTCAGCTAGAGCTGGTTTCGGACCCAGGACAGATGGATGTGGACGGCTCAGGAGGGAGGTGGGGCAGGCGCAGAGCCTGGTGGGACTGGCTCCCAGCCACATCAGGGAGGACATGTTGGGGGTTAGGGAAGGTAGGCAGGGCTTGCTGCTCCCTGAAGCTTGGAAGGCTGGGCTCTGACAGCAGGGCCCTCCGCCCGGCTCCTAAGGGCAGAAGGATGTAACCTCTCAGACCCCCGCCCCCCCATGGGCACGCTCCAGTCTGCCTCTTGGGATCCTGGAGGGAGAGCCTTCCTGCACCCTCCCAGCCCAGGGGTTCCCTGAGTTCTGCACACACACAGACACAGATGGGGTAAGGTCCTCTTTACCCTCCGACACAGCACCTTTCCCTCGCCCCGTGCGTGCCCCCAGACCCCAAGGCCAGGACTGACCAAGGGCGGCCCATGTCTCCTGAAAGGTCAGGAGAGGGGCCTGGAGGCTCACGTGACTGTCTGAGGGGAGAACGGGTCCAAAGTCCGTCCGATCAGGAGGTTGTGTGGCCTCGTCTCGGTCACAGGCCCCAAGCTCCAAAATGGTCTGCTCTGCCCCAGTCCTCTCCCAGGGCCCTGCTCCCTACAGCACAGAAACAATGGGGTTCCGGGTCCAAGGCGCCTGCCCCACGGTAAAGTCACTACAGCTGTGTCTCACATTCCTTCTCCACCTCGGTCTCTGCCTTCCTGCCTCCTTTCCCTGCCACTGGCTGTCCTCGTCCCGGCTCCTTTCTCTCTGGGTCAATGCCTGAGCCCCAGCCCCGTCTCTGTCTCTAAACTGTGGCCCCTTCCACTGTGGCCTCGACCATGTCAGGGGCAGGGGTTGGCCTCAGGCTTCTCTCTGCCCCATCCCCTTCTCACAGTCTCCATTGAGGACATCCAGGAGGTACGGATGGGACACCGCACCGAGGGCCTGGAGAAGTTTGCCCGTGACGTGCCCGAGGACCGCTGCTTCTCCATCGTCTTTAAAAACCAGCGAAACACACTAGACCTCATCGCCTCGTCACCAGCTGACGCCCAGCACTGGGTGCAGGGTCTGCGCAAGATCATCCATCACTCAGGCTCCATGGACCAGCAGCAGAAGCTGCAGCAGTATCCTTTTGGTGGCAGTGGGACCAGGCCCAGCCTGCGGATTCTGGCTGTGGTTGTCCCAGGTCAGCCTGGGTATAGAACATACCCAGCTTGGACCATCATACCAAAATAGCACAGATTCAGTTAAACAACAGGAATACCTTTTCTCACAGTTCTGGAGGTTAGAAGTCCAAGATGTGGGGGCCAGCACGGTGAGAGCTCTTCTCCTAGCTTCTGGATGGATGCCTTCCTTCTCATTGTGTCCTCACATGGCAGAGAGAGAAGGAGAGAGAGGGAGAGACACAAGTTTTCTGGTGTCTCTTCTTATAAGGGCACTAGTTCCATCAAGAGGGCCCCACCTCATGACCTCATCTAAACCTCCCAAGGCCCCATCTCAAAATATCATCCTATTGTGGGTTAGGGCTTCAATACACATTTTGGGGCAACACAATTCAGTCCTAGAAGAAGGGAAGCAGGGGTGGTATCTGGAGCCCTTTTTGTTCCACTCTGACCCCAAGTACCAGAGAGCTATGTGGCCCCCTGAAGTCCCCACTTCCTCCGCCTGTAACCAGCATGGAGCTGGGAGGCTCAGGGGAGTCGCCTGCTTCAGAGGGAAGACCTAGTCTCTGGCATTTAAATCACCTATTTCTCAAGATCAAGGCTGAGGGAACAGAGGATAGAGGTTAGAGAGAAATGAGGGTTAAGTGCCCCATTATGACAACATGATCAGTGGCTTGAAATTTGCTATTTCCTATAAAGTAATCCCAAGTGCTTTAGTCAAGTTGGCTAACGGTTATATATTGAAAACGAGAGGGCGTACCTTGAAATATTAACAGGGTTATCCCTGAGGTTATGGGGGATTTGTTTATATTTCTTTATTTTCTAAACTAGAGGCCCAGTGCACAAAAATTTGTGCACTCGGGGATGTCCCTCAGCCCGGCCTGTACCCTTTCGCAGTCTGGGACCCCACGGGGGATGTCCACCTGCTGGCTTAGGCCCGCTCCCTGGGCGATTGGGCCTAAGCTGGCAGTCAGACATCCCTCTGGCAGCCCGGGAGCCCTCAGGAGATGTCTGCTTGCCAGCAGGGAGCAGGCCTAAGCTGCAGTCGGACATCCTTAGTGCTACTGAGGAGGCAGGAGAGGCTCCCACCACCACAACTGCTGTGCTGGCAGCCGTCAGCCCGGCTTGTGGCTAAGCAGAGCTCCCCCTGTGGGAGTGTAGCTCCTGCATTGAGTGTCTGCCTCCCTGGTGGTCGGTGTGTGTCATAGTGACCAGTCATTCCCAGTGGTTCTGCTGTTAGGGTCAATTTGCATATTACCCTTTTATTATATAGGATAATCAACAATAAAACCTTTTATAGAAAGGAAATAAATATTTTTAAAATTGGAAAAGGTTCAAAATTGGCTAATAGAAAAAAGACCCCATGCTAGGGTGTAACATTTCCACTCAAGAGGCCACCAGGTCCTGCCCCTGGGATTCGGATTCCATCTGTGGGGCCTGCAGGGAGCTGTGTCTACAGTGGCCTCAGTCTGCCTGGGCCCAGGAGTTGATATTGGGCTTGAACCATGGCTCTGGCTGGGGCTCTGGGGGTATGTGGGCTCCTGGGTTCTTTCCTTAACTTCTTGCCCAGCTGGATTCACTCCTGCTTGCGAAAAGCTGACAAAAACAAGGATAACAAGATGAGCTTCAAGGAGCTGCAGAACTTCCTGAAGGAGCTCAACATCCAGGTGGATGACAGCTATGCCCGGAAGATCTTCAGGGTGAGGCAGCAGGGAGCCCTGGCAGTCAGAGCCTTGGCCCGAGGGCAGGGCCAGCTCTGAGCCTGCCCACGGGGCCGTCCTGGCTTTGCAGGAATGTGACCACTCCCAGACAGACTCCTTGGAGGACGAGGAGATTGAAGCCTTTTACAAGATGCTGACCCAGCGGAAGGAGATCGACCGCACCTTCGAGGAGGCTGCAGGCTCAGGGCAGACCCTGTCCGTGGACCAGTTAGTGATCTTCTTGCAGCACCAGCAGCGCGAGGAGGCGGCCGGGCCTGCACTGGCCCTCTCCCTCATTGAACGCTACGAGCCCAGCGAGACTGGTGAGGGCCACCCCAGGCTGGGAGACCCCTAGGGACACTGCAGCCCCAAACAGGGAGCTGCAGGAACAGGGGTGCCTCAGGACCCGGCCAGTATTTGCCAGCCCATGAAAGCAGGCAGACGGCAGACAGGGCTCCAGCATCACTACCTGCCTCAGTTCCTCTTTCCGGGGGTTGTGAGGCCCCTCTCCCAGGAAAGAGGGAGACGAGGCTGGGAAAGCAAACACTGCCCCTGCTTCCCTCTTGATGCCCATCCTGGGCTCACCTTTGAGACCCGGCCCTGTCCTGGAGGGGGCTCTGGTGCACAGGCACAGAGCCGGGGGAGGTGAAGTCCTGTCCGCAAGGCCTCGAAGTGTGGGGGACAGGACAGGAGAAGACAGGGCGCAGGCGGTGGCTGGCGGGTGGAGGGCTCTGACTGTCCCCGCCTCCCTCCCAGCCAAGGCACAGCGGCAGATGACCAAGGACGGCTTCCTCATGTACCTGCTCTCGGCCGACGGCAGCGCCTTCAACCTGGCGCACCGGCGGGTCTACCAGGACATGGGCCAGCCGCTCAGCCACTACCTGGTGTCCTCCTCGCACAACACCTACCTGCTGGAGGACCAGCTCACCGGGCCCAGCAGCACCGAAGCCTACATCCGGTGGGGCATCC
>PVJC01039861.1:0-16015 GCA_004026665.1 Murina feae | reverse complement strand
TACCGTCACAAAGAGTAAGAGATCCTTTTTTACAGCCTCATTGTATTCCGTTGTGTAAATGTACCACCACCTTTTTATTCACTCATCTACTAATGGACACTTGGGTTGTCTTCTGGTCTTAGCTATTATAAATAACACTGCCATGAACATAGGGATGCATATATTCTTTCCAATTGGTGTTTTTGTATTCTTAGGATATATTCATAGAAGTGGGATCTCTGGGTCAAAGGGTAGTTTGAATTTTAATTTTTTGAGGAATCTCCATACTGCTTTACACCGTGGCAGCACCAGCTGTATTCCCACTAACAGTGTACTAGGGTTTCCTTTTCTCACATCCTTGCCAGCACTTGTTGTTTGTTGATTTATTGACGGTAGCCATTCTGGTAGGTGTGAGGTGATATACCTCATTATAGTTTTAATTTGTATTTATCTGATGATTAGTGATGTTGAACATTTTTCTCAAGTCTATTAAGCATTTGTATGTTATCTTTGGAAAAGTGTCTATGCAGGTTTTTTGCCCATTCTTTAATTGGATTGTCTTTCTGTTATTGAGTTGTATGAGTTCTTTGTATATTTTGGATATTATCCCTTATTTATGTATCATTGGCAAATATGTTCTTCCATACACTGAGCTCACTTTTAATTTTGTTGCTGGTTTCTTTTGCTGTACAGAAGCTTTTTAGTTTTATGTAGACCCTAAGAAATCCTGCTTGCCCCACCCTGCATCTTGATCTCTGCTGAGGAGGCAGAACCAGAGACTATGCCTATAGGTCTGAATAGTCTCAGGGGGCATCAATGATTGACTTTTGGGTGGGGCCATTCCCCCCACTATCCTACTATATTTCCTCCTCATGGGAGAACTGATAGACACTCTCAGCTTCTAGCAGACTCCATCAGACTGGATACAAGGGGTTCCGTCCGGATGAGGTCAGGGGAATAGTCTGGGACAGACTGAGATGTGTGGCACTTGGATGGGGGAACACACGCACCATCTTCACTGAAATCTGAATGGCACCTCCCCTGACAGGAGACCCACAGATCGCATCCTCCTGATTTTGCCCCCAAGTCCTTTCAGAAATGGCCTTTTCAGTAATCAAGTTTGGAAGCCAGCCGGTAGGCAGAGATGGATGGAGATGGATATGTAGGTGTTTATGATGTTTGTTAATCATCCTCAAGGCCCCATGCTGCTACCAAGCCCACCCTAGGGCACAGCCTGGCTCCTCCTGCACAGAGCCACGCCCTGTGGAGGCAACCACAAACCACAGATCGCTTGAAGCTTCAATCACATTGTCAAGAGCAAAATGTGGGCAGCTTCTGACAGTGGCTCATACCAAATTATCTCCCAGGAGGCCCAGACACGGCATACAAAATAGTTAGCCTCAGTCAACATAAGAGCAAGATCCAAAGGAGATGCTGGAGGTACTAAACACTGCCCAGATGAACTCCACCTGGCTTTTTGTTTGCATTATTTTCTTTATTTTTTATTGCTTTGTTATTGTTTTTGTCTCTCTCTTTAGTCCTCCATAGTCTTATTTTTCTTTTCCCTTTTCTTACTGTAGTTTTTTTGTACTTTTTTCTTTCTCTTATTTTTTCTCCTTTTTTGTTTTCATATATTTCCCTTCCTCTTTTCTTTTATGCTATTTTTCTTTTCCTATTCTTTGTTCTTACTTTTTTCTTCCTTCTTTTCATATTTTCCCCCCTCCCCTTTATTTCTTTGAGTATTTTTCTCTTTTGTATTATTGTTGTTCTCTTAACTCTTTCCTAATTTCTCTTTTCTGTAGTGGTTGTTTTGTTGTTGTTATATGTTTTTGTTTTGTATTGTTGTGTTTTTGTATTGTTCTGTCAGCACCTGCATAACAGTTTGCATGGCATGGTTGGGGTTGAGCCTCATAGTCAGCCAGTCTGAATGTAGACCCATAATGGGACAACAATTAAGACCCAATTACAATAGGAGAGCCCAAATAATCCACACAAGGGACAGTCTTAGAGCATCCAGCTCAGGAGATCAAAGAGACAGCAACACTGTGTCCCACAGGACACCTACTTCAAAAGGCCACCCTGCAAAGACTGGAAGGCATAGCAGTTCCATCTCATATAGGGAAACGAGAACAAAGGGACAGCAAAATTGGGGAACAAAGATATAACTCCCAAATGAAAGAAAAGGAAGAAGCTCCAGAAAAAGAGTGAAATGAAATGGAGGCAAGCAATTTATCAGATATAGGGTTCCAAGTAATGGTTATAAGGATGCTCAAAAACTTAGTGAGAATTACAAGGAACTTAGCGGAAACTACAACCATGAATGAGAGCCAGTTGAAAATGAAGGCTACCATATCTGTGATCAAGAATACACTGGAAAGCTTTGCTCTTAAGTGTAGTATACTTTACTGGAGTAGATCTGAATGATCCTACTCCTTTGGAACAAATTTAGTGCTTAGTGATTTCCAATTGTGTTTAGCTTTGGGTTGAAATTTTAAAAAATGAAAACCTAAATAAAATAGGTGAAGTTCCCTGACTATTCAGGTGAGTACATGCTGGGGTTATTTTGTCCCAGCATCAAGAAGGTTCAGGAATCTGGAGAAGGCTGTACATAGATTAAAAAGTCCAGAGATGAAACATAATATTGAAAGGCATTTGGGGGTCAGAGGAGCTTAGCTAAAGGAGCCAAGTTCTAAGGTGTAAGGTCTCCTGGACCCAGAACCCTATGCTTTTTATTAACACAATTTGTCCTGAGGCAAGGCAGAGATATACACTTCAAAGGGTCAGAGTCTCCTACAGAGTCCATTGTCAGAATGGGGGAATTAGCCTATAGCTGTTCAGGTGTTTGGCCAGTAGGAGGTAATAACATGTAGATTAAGATGCCCTTTAGCTGTCTTGCAGCCAAGCAATAATCCCTTTTCAGGTTTGGGGAAATGCCTTCAGCCATTCCCAACAGGTGACTACATGTATGATTCAACCCTGTTGAGTCCCCAAGTTTCACCAACCTTTTGATGAAACTCTTGAAATTATGACATGCTGGAATTGGTCTCCAGCAAGTACACAAGAAAAAAAAAAAGAATACACTGGAAGGAATTAAAAATAGACTGAATGAAGCAGAAGATCTAATCAGTGATTTGGAAGACAAGGTAGAACAAAACACCCAATTAGAGCAGCAAAAAGAAAAACAAATTGAAAAGCAGGAAGATAGTTTAAGGGAACTTTGGGACAGCATGAAACTTAACAACATCTGCATCATATGGATGCCAGAAGGAGAAGAAAGTGAGCAAAGACTAAAGAACTTGTACAAAGAAATAATGACAGAAGACTTCTCTAAGCTGGTGAAGAAAATAGTCACACAAGTATAAGAAGCACAGAGTCCCAATCTAGATGGACCCCCCAAAAACCACACCAAGATATATAATTAAAATGACAAACATTACAGACAAAGAAAGAATCTTAAAGGCAGTAAGAGAGAGATGGTAACCTACAAGGCAGGTTAGACCAGACCAGACATGTCAAATATGAGGTGCTTGTGTTAGACTATTAGCTGGTTTCTCAAAAGAAACACTTCAGACCAGAAGGAGTTGGCATGACATATTTAAAGTAATGAAAAACCAGGATCAGATTCCAGTACTGCTCTATCCAGCAAGGCTATCATTTAAAATTGAAGGCAAAATAAAGAGCTTTCCAGCAAAAAAAGGCTAATGGAATACATTGCCAGCAAACCAGCATTGCAAGAAATGTGAAAGGGACAGCTTTAAGAAAAAGAAATGAAGAGAGAGAGGAACATAGGTATAAAGTAAAAAAGGCAATAAATAAGTTCCTAGCCATCATAAACTTAAGTGAAAATGCCTTAAATGTTCCAATGAAAGACATAGGGTAGCTGAATGGGTAAGAAAACATGACCCATATCTATGCTATCTACGAAAGATCTACCTCAGAATAAAAGATTCACACAGACTAAAAGTGAAGGGATGGAAAAAATATTCCATGGAAATGGAAACAAAAAAAGCTGGGTAGCAATACTCATATCTAATAAAATAGACTTCAAAGAAAGACCATGACCATAGACAAAGAAGGTCACTACCTAATATTAAATGGATTGATCCAACATGAAAATATAACCCCTGTAAACATAAACACACCCAACATAGGAGTATTTAAACACACAGAAAACCTTTTGGTGGGCTGTAAGGGAGAGCTGGATAGCAATACAGTCATAGTATGGAACTTTAACACCCTACTGGCATCACCAGATAGAACTTCTAGATAGAAAAATCAACAAGGAAACAGTGATCTTAAACAACACACTATATCAAATGGATTTGATTGATATTTGCAAAACATTTAATCCCAAAGCAGCAGAATATACATTCTTCTCAAGGACACAAGGATCATTCTCAAGAATAAACTACATGTTAGGACACAAAATAAGTTTTAACAGATTCAAGAAAATTGAAATCATATCAAGCATCTCCTTGGAATACAATGGCATGAAACTAGAAAAAAACTACAGCAAAACAACTCAAGAACATTCAAATACATAGAGGCTATATAACATGTTATTAACAATGAAAGGCTTACCAATGAGATCAAGGAAGAAATAAAAACTTCCTGGAGACAAATGAAAATGAACCCAAAATTTCTGAGACACAGCAAAAGCAATCCTGAGAGGGATCTTCATAGTATTAAAGTCCTATCTGAAGAAATAAGAAAAAGCTCAAATAAACAAGCTAACCCTACAACTAAAAGAATTAGGATGAGAATGACAAGAAAACTTCTAAGTAGAAGGAAGGAAATAATAAAGGTCAGAGTGGAAATAAATGACAGAGACTGGCAAACCAATACAAAAGATCACTGAAATCAAGAGCTGGTTCTTTGAAAAGATAAACAACGATGATGAACCTTTAGTCCGACTTATCTAGAACAAAAGAGAAAACTCAAATCAGAAATGAAAGAGGGTAACAACTCCAATCACAGATATACAAAGGATTGTAAAAAAATACTATGAACAACTATATGCCAAAGAACTGGATAATCTGGGTGAAATGGACAAATTCCTAGAAATATACTATCTTTCAAAACTCAGGATGAATCAGAAAACCTGAATGGACTGAGAATAAACTAAGAATAGACTCATAATGTATAAAAGACTTAAATGTAAGGTGTGAAACCATAAAAGTCCTAGAAGAAAACATAGGCAGTAAAATCTCAGACATCTCACATATTTTCACTTTAGGGCAAGAAAAACAAAGGAAAAAATAAACAAATGGGACTAGAACACAGATTTTGATCAGACTTTCAGATTAAGCAATGAATATTAAATTAATGTCCCAGACCTTATTACAATTTGAGTAGAATATGAGACTGGGAGGAAGAGAATGGAGGCTGGCATTAAGCACCCTTAGACTGCTCTGGGGGAGGCTGGGAAAAGGATTTCACACTTTGGATTTCTTAGAAGCCATTAAAAGTCGGATGGGATCAGATTACCTGACTGCCCATCTGAAACCTGAAACTTGCCCTAAACCATGCAATTGAGTTAAGCTCCAAATTCAAGGCCTCCCCCTAAGACTGGCCTCTGGGTAAGCCTCATTGTGGATTGCAAAATGATTTCCTTTGAGAAGAGCAAGACTATAGTGAGGTTTTTTTTATGGCCAATTGAGCCTGTACATTGGTGCCAGCCAGACATTTGGCAGCAGTTAGTGCCAACTTTGGTGATCTGTCCGCCGATTTTTCCCAAGGTCTTCTATCCTGTTTGAATTCGGTGCTGACATTGGAAGGGAAATACATATGTTGTAAATCCAACTTCCTAGGCATGCCCCCTGCATTCTGTATTTTTCATTTCTCCAAGTGGAGAGGTACCGAGAGGTGTAGGGAGAGAGCAGGCTGGTTCCAAATTTTGTGGGTCAGAATTATGTCCACAGCCCTCCTCCCTAAATACTATTTCCTTCCCTCCACCTTTGTCACTTCCTGATCCTCACTCTCTGGATTAGGTGAACCCAGAGTAGCTATAAGTAATGCTTTCCCACAGTCACACTTACCATAAATGTATTTTCTAATTGTTTGTGAAAAGACTTTCTTCCACTAGGCTCTACACTCTATGAAGGCAGCAACTCTTATTTTTTCTCGTATTTTATGCCTGCCTCCACCTATAGCAACTGTCGTAGCATTAGGCACACTACACATGCTCCAAGTATCTGTTGAATGAATGAATGAAAGTTGGGTGTGCAAGGACTCAGTATTCTCTTACTGTGTGCTCCCTTGTAATCATTCATTCATTTTGAGAGCATGTATTTAGACTTGACTTTTAAAAGGATAACATAAGTCTCCATGTTTTTTCAGGATGGAGCTGGATGAAGCTCAGAGTGCGAATTTTTGATACTCCTATACCAACTCTACAGTCTATTCTGCCTTTAGCTGACTTTTACATTGACAGTAGTAATCTCTCAGGATAAACATCAGTTTCACTTTCAACTGGACCCTAAATATTTGAATTTCCTATATTGTTCTTTAACTTAAAAAATGAGGCGATAGGAAGTATATTGTTTAAACTCTTTATAAAATGCTCATTTATTGATCCTAGTTGAAGTCAACAATTATCAGAAGTGTGAAATTAATTAGGATATAGTTCAGCCCGATTAATGGGAATCTGACTGACAACTACCCTTAACATGTGGAGTTTACCAGGAAATGAAGACCATGAAAGTGGGTCACTTGTTATCATGGGAATCATGCAATTTTATTCTGTACTCGGATGTTTTTTAACAACTTGTCTTGTTTTTTCTTTTGAAATAGTAAGCTCTTCAAGCTCTTACAGAGAAACTAGACAGAAATCTGCGATTTGTGTTAGTTACAGATAATACAATATTAGTGTGATATAGTAATTGAAAACCTTTTGGAAGTTTTGATTTAAAGGTAAAACAAATGAAATTTAAAGTAAGTATGTAATGGAGTTCTAATGTAATGGGTGACTCAACTGCAAACCTTGAAAACCAAAGGATCAAAAAAAAAAAAAAAAAAAAAAAGCCTGTGTAAAGTGCCAAGCTTAAGAAAGAATTTTACATGAAACCAAACTTAAAAGAGGGGAGATAATAGGAAAGAGAGGTGTGCATTGCCAGCACTTTGGGGCAGGAAGTTTTCAATTTAGTGGCAGACTTCTGGTTTTCTCCCTAACTGCCCTTGTGACTGTGTCTCCCAAGGAAGGTGTTGTAAAATCAGGCTTTCTTTAGATGCCCTTTGGCTGAAGATGTAATAGAGTTTCTGGGCTTGAGTGTGGTCTAGACTGTTGAGGGATCTTTCGGCCTGTGGGTAGAAGCGCTTTGATGGACCTGCCTCTTTGATACATCACCTGTAGCTACAGGCAGTGACACTGTTTAGGCAAAGTGTGGTTTAGTAATTGAGGAGTCAGTGTTCCTTAGTATACGAAAATCTTTCTGTAAAATAGGAAAGACACCAAAATCCACATGTGCAATTTAAATGAGCTTGTATTCTGCATTATAAATATGCACCGGATGCCAAGTAGAAAACCGGAACACTCTCTCAGGATGCTGTTAGGGCCAAGCGGAATCTCATTAGGGACAGCTTCAAAGATCAGTTCCTCGTGTCCATAAAAACAAGTGTAAATTATCTGCTGCACGCCTGCTGTTAGCAGTCGCGGTGTTGCATTATGCATGATCCCAGACTGCACAGAGGAGACACAGGCTGTACAGAGTTGTGCAGTAGATGTGGGGATTTCTCCATTATCTATATATCTATATATCTCTATCTCTATCTCTATCTCTATCTCTATCTATTTGGTGCTGAGTCCTACATTTTGGAAATTTATTGGTGTGTTTCAGTTAATGGAGGGTGACATATATAACCTGCTCCTACATTTTTGATGAATTGGAGTCAGTTCACAGAGGGATGATAAGACTCTGAATTGTTTATATGAACAGCCAATCTACTCAGATTTATGTATCTTGTTTGCTCACATGTGGAATCAGATTAGGGGGCCACGAGTACATTCAAGGTATATAGAATTGGGTGCATTTGTTCCCATCATCCTCTCCCTCTTTGTGGTCACTTTGTTAGATTTTAGAAATATGTCTGAACGCATAGTACATTAAGAAAATGTAGTCGAGTTTATCATACAAGGCTTTACTAAGTAGTTTTGGAATAAATGCTTAAGTGTCTGGAATATGTTCCTGAGTTTTATTGTGTGAGGATATAGAGAAGCAGTACAGTGCAGTGTTTTTTTAAAAAATATATTTTATTAATTTTTCACAGAGAGGAAGAGAGAGGGATACAGAGCAAGAAACATCAATGAGAGAGAAACATCGATCAGCTGCTTCCTGCACACCCCCCACTGGGGATGTGTCCGCAACCAAGATGATGCCCCTGGTCAGCATCGAACCTGGGACCCTTGAGTCTGCAGGCCGATGCTTCATCCACTGAGCCAAAATGGTTAGGGCAGAGTGTAGTGTTTAAGAATATGAACTCTAGAGCCAGGTTGCCAAGGTTTGAGTCTTGATCTACCTCTTACTAGCTGTTTGACTTTGGACAAGTTACTTAACCTCTCTGGGTTCTCATCTGTAAATGAGGGGTGGGGGAGATTAGTACCTACCTCGTACAGCTGTTGTGAGTGTTAAGTCAGTTGATATATGCATAGTACCTAAAACATTTTCTGGGACACAGTAAGTCCTATCAGAGTGTTGGCTCATATTGGTGTTATCATTGTTATCAGAGCTAGAACAGCTTCCACGACAGCTGGGGATGATGAGATATGGCACCCCCAGAGACTGAGGTTATATGTGTGCTTGAGTGCACACATACACGAGGCTGAGGGCAGGCAAAGCCAATAATGATTGAGATGAATTGGGCAAAGCCATTAAAGATATAAAATACGTAGTGGTTGTGTATCTTTCTGGTCCACATAACCCAGAGAAATAACTATGAGGTCTTGGGACAATGGTAAAAAGTATCAAGTCAGAGGTAGCTGCTGGTTCCTCAGGCCAGAGTAGAAGAAAGTGTGTGTAACCTCTCCTTTTCCCAGTTGTTTCTCAGAGCCTAGAACAATGCTTCACATGGGGGGAAGATCATATGACTTAAATTCACAAAAAGTCCAGCACTGTTGACCTCCATGTTGAAATTTACATTTGCAAATATAAGAGGACATCCAAGTTGTCAGTATTTCCCTTCCTAGACTGGAAGCTCTGCCAGGGCAAGGTTGATGCTGGTTGATCTCGAAACCTCTGCCATGTCCGGGGACAGAGTAATCAAATACAGCTTTGACAAATCAATAAACAGTCTCTCATGTGTATTTCCTATGTTGTTTTGTCTTCACCGGAAATTATCACGGAGTTTAAAATCTTCCCATCCTCTTTAGAGGGTCATCCCTGCTGTCATTATGCTCACCCAAGCACTAGTCATTGCCAAATTACTTGCTTCACGTTCCTCCTTGCAGTTTGCTGACTACCCTGCCCCCTCCTGTCACTCACTCATCAATATCTGTTTTGTTGGCAGCTCTCATATTTTGGCATTAAGTGATTAAGGCCTCCTTTGTGA
Source organism: Murina feae (assembly GCA_004026665.1). Classification (NCBI taxonomy): domain Eukaryota; kingdom Metazoa; phylum Chordata; class Mammalia; order Chiroptera; family Vespertilionidae; genus Murina; species Murina feae. The sequence continues at coordinate 6,493 of PVJC01039861.1, read as the reverse complement.
GTCTACAGCCTCTAATACCTTTATGGGGAAATGAGAACCACTAAACTAAATGAATAAGGGAAAAGAATCGTTTGACTTGATGGGAGTCTTGGATACTATCTGCAGGACATGGAGTAAATGAGCAAGATGTGTGGGAAGTCTGGGGAAGTTGGATGCCATTGAAAATGTTTCAATCAAATAAATCAATAAGTATTCACTGGAAGTAAGCATGGGGGTGCAGGGATCATGGCTGGTCGGCTTACTGTTTTATCCCCAGGACACAGTGCAGTACCTGCTACAATAAATACGTAGTTACTGATGAAGAAATGAATGTCTTCTTGTGTCTAATTGTCAGAAAAATGTAGAACTGTAAACCGCCCAGTCTTCATCTGATAGGGGTGTTTTACCTGATAGGGAGACAATTGAGCCTGAATTAAATAACATTTGATAAAAATATCATGTGTGCATTATAATTAATAGAATATCAAGGCATATTTTTGTATACTTACGTGCTGGTGTTCACTGTGAGGAAGCACACGTAGAAAATTTTGCATGTGGCCAACTGGCCACCCAGAGAGGTTGAGATACCTGATGAAGGTCACATAGGAGAGCTGGTTTGCAGTACAGTGTCTCTTTCTGACCCTTACTGAGCAGGAAGTGCTTAAGGAACTTACAGTTGGGATAGATAATAAGGCCTAACTGAATAGGAGAAACTAGGGAGAATTTCTTCAAGCACATGTCTGAAATAAGAATTTTTTCAGGTATCTGACTTAATTTTATTACATTACTTTCCCCCTTTATTTCCTGATTTTTCTCTGTAGACATACCCCAAAATGTCAACGTGTCTTTAGGACTGATTCTTATCCCACACATGAAAGGAGGTAGGCTCTCTGCGAGGGAAAGCAGCATGAATGAAACAGGCACAACTATTTTCTGCCCTGGAGAATCCCACTTAGCTTTCATTTCAGAATGTTTCTTCCTGTTCTTACCACTCTGGTGTCCCTTGATTCCTCTCAGGTCTGGCAGTAGCTTCTAGACCCCAGAGCTCCAGAAACCGTTACTCAGAGACTATGCACACTTGGGCAGCAGTTGCTCTTTTGCTGGGATGTGGGAGTTGAGAAGTGTCCAACCATATGCCATGGGCTTGGATAATGGCTCACATTCCAACCAAGTGAAATGGTTTCTGGCCCACTGCTTTGCGCTGTGTGGAAATGAGCAAACCTGTGCTTTATGCTTCTAGGTCTTTTCCATTCAGAGACACGAAGATGGTAGGTTAGATGCACCAACACAACTTTTATAGAGTTCAGTTTGAGTACAGTGTTGAGGCCTGGCTGAAGTTAAATATCAACGATTGAGGGTAACTTCAAAGGCACCTCCATTTTTGAGAATTTCTTAGAGTTTACTCTTCGGAAGTAAGTCTCTCTGACTAAGAAGAAGTTGTGCTGTTGCCCAGAAAATTGCTTCTGTTATCCATCATTCATGTTGGCATCACTTGGTAGACCATTGAAGTGCGTCTTCTTCATTAAGATTGAGAAACCCTAGGGTCACAAGTCTTTCCACAAGAAGCTTTTCCAGCCACATGCAATTTTCCTCTTGGGGGAGGCTCTGTGGAAGGTGTGAGGGATCACGTTAAACGTCTTTATTGTTAAAACTGTCACTGGGCCCAAGTTGGCTCTGGCCATGATCCTTTGCCTATTGTGTTGCAGATCTGGTGATCAGTAAGACTCTAGCCAAATGCCTAGGGTGTGGGTGCAGTAGCTGGCAGCTGGGCATCTTTTCAGTTGTTGGTCATGAGCCAGAAATAACTGTTAGGTCTTTAACAGAAAGTAGAATTGTTCCAGGTCTGCCTTTCTGGGGAGGTCAGAGATGGCATTGGGCAGCACCTTGCACAGAGTTCTAACTGGGGAGCTGCATAATAGAAAAATTATCTCACAAAAGCTTTACTTTTGGTGATGATTAAAATGAGTAGTTCTGGAATGCTCAAGATGCCAACCTACTGGGCAGAGTTCATAAAATATGCATTGTGAGGAGTCCAGCTAATGAATATATTTGTTGTGGCAATCTACATTTCACTGTGGAAATCACGCCTTTCTCTTGTCCATACACTGAAACGTGAGTGTACACACAGGCACCCCTACCCACAGATAAATGAAGGTTTAAAATTAAGCATAGACGCAAGTGCTTACTGAACACTTTCTTATGGCCACTGAAAAAGCAAATAAAACATCAGACATTGTTTACATGTGGGTTGAACACCTCAGCTAACATTACACACAGCTGACCTTGTTTTCTATTAAGGGCACCGAGAAGCCACATTATTAAGCATATTGGGTCAAGCCCGGGCTCACGCTAACATCATTTTTCTTTCTGTAGCGATGAAAAGGTCTTCCAGCCAGATTGTTTTCTTTTTGTTCCACACCGGGCAGGGGGGAGCCTGTTGTTTGCATGACTATAGGTCTGCTCTATAAATAAGCAGATTCGGTCTTTTGTTTTCAATGTAATCAGCAAGATTGCATTTGCATTGCTTGTAAGTGAATCACATAAGTGAAATTACATTGCCTGCATCTCATTTGCTATCATAAAATGTTATGGGATGCAGGCTGTTTTTCTCCAGCTAAAGTGTCTTGAGTTAGTATTAGGGGGCTTGCTTTCATTTTCCTTTGTGACCAAATGTGTTGCATTCTACAGAGCTGGAGCACATATTTTCACTTATGTTAGTTGCTGGAGAAATCCTCGTTCTCATTCTCCAGAATGAGCTGAGATATTGGTTCCGTAGGGGGTAAATGGGAGTTTTAAGACTATCTCCTGTCGCGTAGCAAGTGATTGCTAATCACTTTCTGTCGTCTGTGACAACTTCTGCTTACTGAGAGTAAATGCCAGTCACTGTTGGGTGAAAGTATAAAGCAATCTGACGTTTTTCAGGCAGTTGGCTACAGAAAATGGTTCGCATAAAACTAAACCAAAAAACTTCAGTTCATCACCATTTTTTTAGTGGGGGGCATAAACATACCTATCTTAATTGATTCTTATAAAAGGTATTTTTCAGGCAGATGCCTTAACAGTCGTTTTGAGATTCCCCCACTTATTTCCTTGAAAATAAATAATTTAACCCAATAGTAAACGCCGACTTGAAGAGTCAGTAATTTCAGTGACAAATGAGAATGCCCTATTTCACAGATCACCTCCCCCCCTCCACTGAGGTTTTCTTAATTCATGAATTTTTAAGGTGGAAGTCGGAGGAAAGGTATGAGTTCTTAGCTAACCTATCACAGTGCGGTTATCCACAAAGCCTCTGTTTATTAACTACATTATTGATAAAATCCCACAAGGCAGCAGGCTGCAGTGCTGATTATGCCCTTCGGTAAGTGTAAAGACTGCTTTCAGAAAGAGAAAGCATGCCAGTTAGAGTGATGAACCACCAAGGGAAGGTGCTCCACAACCAACGGTGACCTTTGGTTATGCTGAAAGGTATTAGTAGGCATAAATAGGAAGCATCGCCTGTGATGAATGGGGAATTAAAATATGAGAGGGTATATTTTTTTCTATCAAAAGAGAAGAATTAAGGATACGAAACCCAAAGAAAAATTAACATTCCTAAATAGCGTACAGGTTTTTTTCCCCATACAACTTTGAAGGAGATGTGCAGTTTTGCAGTATTTTAAAAGAAATGTATCCAGAAAGAAAGCATTTCACATGTAAGGAGAGGATTGAGTATAACCTCTTTTAAATTAGTCAACTTTTAATTGAAGCACGGCATACATACACAGAAGTGTACAAATTAACTGTATTTGCCTAAATGAGTATTCACAAAAGGAGCATATGTGCGTGTGACCCCTATGGGATGTAATTTTAAAGATCCTCTGTTTTAGCCTGCAAAATAATATTCTAAAGTCATGAGAATTTAAATATTATTGCAAACTGCAATAAGCTTTTATTAATAAAAACTGTAGTGCCCTTTGTTACTATTGCTGTGTGGTTTACAAAGAAGATAATTGTATGCGGTGGGATCCCAGTGGCCTCCCTAGGAGCCCTCTGCAGCTGGATGTTGCAGGGTTTAGAGTTGCATATGTGACTACTGTGACTTTTATTTAAACTGGTCTCCAAGGCATACTTTTCATTTGTAGTCACTTAAGATTTTCTGCAAGCTCCTCTCTGTGATTTGAAAATTCTCTGGGTAATATTTCCAAATTGATGACCTCCTTAAGTTAAAGTATTTTTTTTTAGTCTAGCTTTAGAGATATCTTTATTTTCGATTCCATTCATCACCATTTTCTCATTGGATAAATTAACCATGCCTATCCCACTTCAAATGAGCAGCTGCACTTTGAAACCAGATCCTTCTCTCGGCTATAATTGTCCAAAATGAGGAGGACCAGGTTTGCTAACTGTTTGAAAAGAATTGGTTATGACTGTAAAGCATTTTTATACTTCCAATTTTTTCTCTTCACATTTTGGTCTGTTCCCAGATAGGAAAGAAAAGAAAAAGAAAAAGAAAACAAGGAAGGAGGGAAGGAGGAAAAAGGGAAGGAAACAAAAGAAAAAGAAGGGGGAAGCAGTTGACGATATATCAGTAAGAAAGGCTGCTCTTACCTGGGAAAATGTTTCAATGTAATGCCCATTCATGATCTATTTAAGATTTGATACAAAATTTGTCATACCTGAGAGTCTAAAACTAACCCTTATTATTATGACTTTTTCTGTCCTGATGTTTTGCCTTCATTTTGTTATCTTGGCCTTGGTTAAACACTTACTTTAGGGAACACTTTTTCTTTCTACCTAAGGGCATCTTCAGTCCTCTGGACTGCAGAGCATGCAGCCTAGGTTAGACCTAGCAAATTAGGTTAAAAAAATAAAAAAAGGCAAGCCAGACAGAATAAGGAAAAAATCCACAGAGATGATGATGATATGGCTGCCATCTATTGAGTGCTTGTTATGTACCTAGCTAAATGCTAACTGCCTTAGTACATTATCTTATTTAATTCTCACCATAACCCTAAAAGGAGGTGGTATTATTCCCCTTTTGCAGATAAGAAAACCAAGGCTAGAAGAGGCTGCCCAGTGTGACTTGGGTTTCACAGTTGGCTCATGAAAGACAAGTTCATCATGCTAGTCTATCAAGGAGACAGTGATAGATAGACCCATGGATTAAGGATTTGGACTTTTTTTTTCTTTTCTTTTCCAAAACAATGCTCACGATAAAACCACATGGAACTGAAATCATGAAGAAGCATGAAGTAAATACAATCCGGATCCACAAACATGCTTTTGGAATAGTTCCCCTGATTGAGGCCATTAGAGAAGCATGACTGAGGGCTACTGTTTTACTCTAGAATATGGAGGAATGCATTATTAGGAGGCTGGGAGAACCGTAGAGAAAAGCATATAGAATTGAGAATCAAATGGTGTAGGTCTCTGTTACCTCATCTGTAAAATGGAACTAGTAGTGGTTAGAGCAGATGGTCTCCAAGGATCCTTGCATTTCAAGCATTCTAAAATTTAGGCTGAAGTTACTCACAATTCCTTGTATTAGTTCCTGGACTTTCCCCTCCAAGGCCTTTGGGATTGGTTATCATGCAGGGGATAGTTACACCTGGAAACATCACACTCAGGTCATGGAATTCCAGAGTGAACACTCAGGACTCCTAACCCTTTCAACTAAACACCCAAAACTGAGTGCAAAAATTTAAGAAAGCAAAGATTTTCTCTACCTTTACAGTAAGCGCATTTCAAGAAAGATTTTCTCAAAGAACACAATATGGAAGTGTAAAATCAAGATGTGGAGACTGGGATGAAGAAATTGAGATTCCAGGAAAGGGTGAAAGGTTTTCTTTTGGTCACTAGTTCATGTAAGAATATATCAGTGGCTTGAGAGGCTAGGGTCCGAGAACCTCTAGCTTCAGAAATGCCAAGTCAGTGGACTTGCACTTCAATATTGTACATGGCTCTCAATATCTAAGCCTCGTTTTCTTATCTGGAAGTTGTAAAGCAAGTTCTCAAAACTGCTTTCTGATCCTAAAAATTTGTCAGTATGTCAGTTGATGTCACTAAAGCAAGAGGTAGTATTTGAGGTAGTATTTGGAGTGACAGGGCTCACAAGTCATGGATGGATGACCAATTCAGAGGACCTGGACTGAGGTGGTTCCTATGGGGAGGAAGAAGGAAAATCTTTTTTTTTTTTTTTAAATATCTTTATTGTTCATATTGTTACAGTTGTTCGTCTTTTTTCCCCCATAGCTCCCCTCCCCCCCTCCCCCCATCCTCATCCATAGGTGTACAATCATTGTCCATTCTCTTCCCGCACCCCCAACACCCTTTACCCCCAAAAATTGTCAGTCCACTCCCTTTCTATGCCTCTGATTCTATTCTATTCACCAGTTTATTCTGTTCATCAGATTTTTTATTCACTTGATTCTTAGATTCACTCGTTGGTATATATTTGTTGTTCATAATTTTTACTTACTTTCCTTTTTCTTCTTCCTCATTCTCAAAGGATACCTTTCAGCATTTCATATAA
>PVJC01039860.1:0-16054 GCA_004026665.1 Murina feae | reverse complement strand
ATTGTAGTAAATTATATCTAAAGGTATGCTTGATGTGAAAACGCAGTGAGAAAAGAACTGTTTCCTATTAGCTTTAACAGCAGGGTTTGTTACCATTTAAATACATGCTCTGATACACTTAGTGTTTTGTGCTACATTTAACAAGATTAAGTGAACACACACTGTTTCAACTCAAATTTTTATTGGAAATCAGAGACAAGCCTCATTTCTTGTTTAAACATTCTCTAGTGGCTCATGCTTGGAGCAAATTCCACATAAGTAAATCTGTTTACCAGGTGGACCATTGATCAACTTTTTTCAGGTAACTTTTTGCTTTACTGAATCTTGAAAACTTTATTTGAAAATTCTAAAGAATAGATGTATCTGAGAAGTGCTTATAGCCATAATTAAACCATAATTTGTAATAAAATAAAAATGGCATTTGAACACAGAAAATCAGAAGGACTGGCACTCAGTGTTCTCACAAGATTTCATTGTAATGCTACAAATAATTTGGATCTGAGAACAGGTAGTACATACTAGATGGCCTCCCTAAAAACACATCAAACTGTCCCGCATATTAATTTCTACCCTTTGATTGAAAAATTTCTAATTGCCTGAACTAAGCTCCCAAGAACATTACTATGGGGGTACCTTCATATCAACTTTCAGATAATCTTGTTGAAAATTCTAACCTGTCATTTCATCCTACACATTAAATTCCTTTTCAAAGCATAATGCCTTTTTAGTTTCTTGCACTTTATATTATCTTATGTGGTGTTCCTCTTTGCATTTCTATGGTGACTGAAAGTATAAATATAAATCAACATATTCCTACATTTTATAAAATATTTTATATTTTATTCTAGCTCAACTTCAATAGATATTTACAATTCCTATTGTTTTTTAATTTTTCACATTTATAAATAATATGACTGTATAATACAAGAAGTGAACATTCTTTTGCTATACTTCTATATGTCTTGTAGGTACTTTTAAAAAAACCACAGTTATTCGGGCATCATACTTCTTTCTTTTTTTAAAAAAATCTTTAGTGTTGAAAGTATTACATACGTCCCCTTTTTCCTCCCATTGACCCCTTAAGGCTTGTCCCTGCCATCCGCATGCCCCAGGTCTTCACCACCCTATTGCCTGTGTCTGTGGGTTATGCATGTATGCATACAAGTTCTTTGGTTGATTTCTTCCCACACATCCACCCAGCCTCACCTTCCCCCTGAGATCTGGCATCATATTTCTTGAGAAGTCTTTCAGCATTTTCAATGGATTATAGTTCTCTATAAAAGACTAAAAACTTTTCTAAATATACCACAGCTATTTAATCTACTCATCTACTGATGGGCACTTGGGGTGATTTCTGTAATATCTGTTCTGTTCTATTGATCTATATGCCCAGTCTTATGCCAGTACAAGGCTGTTTTTATTTTAATGACTTTGTGGTATAATTTTATATCTGATATCACTAACTTTCTTTTTCTTTCTCTTTGTTTTTCTTTGCTATGGATATTTGGGCTCTTTTATGGCTCCATATATTTATACAATGGAATACTATCTATCTATATATAAAAGCCTAAGTGGCCGAACGACTGGAACAATTGGTCACTATGATGTCCACTGACCACCAGCGGGCATATGCTCAATGCAGGAGCTGACCCTTGTTGATCAGTGCACTTCCACAGCAGGAGTGTCGCTCAGCTGATCGACCCGTCATGGTGGCTCAACATCCAGTGGCAACCTCTCACTCCCTCAGTAGTCCTTCAGGTACAATCTCTGGAGAACGGGCCAGGCAAAGATGGACCAGCACTACTGGCACAATCCTGATAGTGCCTCCAGCCTCCTGGAAGCTGGCCTTGGGCACAGCACCTGTTTCCTCTCCCTAGATGCCCAAATGTTAGTGGGACAGATCTGGATCCCAGGTTGGCAAGGGCATCTCACCACCCACTTGGAGGGCTAATCACATCCTGGCCTCCCCCATCTCCCTTAGGACTCCACTTGAGCATGAATTGATGCACCAGGCCTCTAGTTCTATATAATAAAGAGGAAATATGTAAATTGACCATCATGCCCTCGCACAAGATGGCTGCCACCATGTGGGCACAAGATGGCCACCACAAGATGGCCAGCAGGGAGGGCAGTTGGGGGAGAACAACCCCCAGGGGTGGGCAGTTGGGGGTAACCAGGTCTGCAGGGGAGGGCAGTTAGGGTGACTGGGCCAGCAGGCAGGAGTGGTTAAAGGGCGATCAGGCAGGTAGGCAGATGAGCAGTTGGGAGCCAGCAGTCCCAGATTATGAGAGGGATGTTCAACTGTCAGATTAGGCCCAGTCACTGTGGGATTGGGCCTAAACCTGCAGTTGGATATCCCCCGAGGTGTCCCAGATTGGAGAGGATGCAGGCTGGGCTGAGAGACATCCCCCTCCAGTACACTAATTTCATGCACTGAGCCTCTAATCCTATTTAATAAAGAGGGAATATGCTAATTGACCTTCATGCCATTGCAAAGTTGGCTACTCCCAAAGCCAATAGGGAGGGAATATACTAATTGACTGCCATGCCCTCAAAGATGGTGGCACCCACAGCCACAAGTTGGCCAGCAGGGGAGGGCATTTCTGGGCAATCAGGTCAGCAAGGGAGGGCAGCTAGGGGTGACCAAGCCTGCAAGGAAGGGCTGTTGGGGGGACCAGGCCTGCAGGGGAGGGAAGTTTTGAGGTGACCAGGCCAGCAGGAGAGGGCAGTTGGGGGACCAGGCCGCCAGGGAAGGTAGTTTGGGGGTGACCAGGCTGGCAGGGTAGGGCAGTTGGGGGGAACCAGCCTTGCAGGAGAGGGCAGTTGGGGGGGTACCAGGCCTGCAAGGGAGAGCAGTTAGGAGCAACCAGGTTGGCACAGGAGGGCAGTTGGGGGCAATTGGGCCAGCAGAGGAGCATTAGGTGTCGATCAGGCTGGCAGGGGAGTGGTTAGGGGGTGACCTGGGATCGGGCCTAAACCAACAGTTAGACATCGCATAAGGGGTCTCTGATTAGAGAGGATGCCGGCTGGGCTGACGGACATCCCCCCAATGAATGAATTTTGTGCACCAGGTGTCTAGTGTACATATAAAAGGCTAATATGCTGGGTGTCCCTCCCACTGTCCAACCAGTTGCTATGATGCACACTGACCAGCAGGGAGAAGACGCTCAACACTGGAGCTGCTATGTTGCGTTCTGGCCATTTACAGAGAAAAGGCACCATGACCTGGAACCAACAAAGCAACACTCGGCTTTCCTCAAATGGGGACACGGGCTGCACCACCACCCCAGAGTGACAGCCCACCAAATCACAGCTGATGCTGCCAAGACCCCATGGCACAAAATGCAGCTCACAGCCCAGCCCAGTCCAGAAACAGTAGCTATGGGCATTGGGTAATGACGTCATATAGTAATGCCCAGCTTCCTTTCCCTAGCAATGACTAGCCTGCTCACAGTTTCTTCAGCCGAGGAACATGACTTGCTTTATAGCCAGGTGCAAACATTTCAAACATTAACCATATGTCTGTGAAATGGTTTTATGTGCGTCATCTCATTTGATCCTCACAGAAGTCCTGGAGTAGGTAAATAGGAGACTCGGTGGAATCCTATTTTCTTTTCATTAGCTGGAAAACAGAGATTTAGAAAGCTTAGAAACATAACCTGACTGAAAATAAGTAAGAAATGATGGATCTTGAAAATGACTTCAGGTTTTCTCACTGTGCAGAATATAGTCAAACAGAGCTACAGTTAAATATTTTACCCTTTCTTCTCCCTGTGTGATCTATAATAATAATCAGCTTCATGTTTATATTTACAGCTGTGTTGCTGACAATTACCTGAAAGAGAAGTTGGGGTGCCTCACTGGGCTGAAAAAACAGTTGAGCTAAATTAGAAAGCAGGTCTAATTACGCAAGTCTACTCTAATAAAAGAGTAGTATGCAAATGAACCATCACTGCGAGACACCTAAGCCACACCCACCATCCAAGCCACACTCCCAGCCAATCAGAGTGGCTGTATACAAATTAACCCAGCCAAGATGGAGGCCGGCAGTCATAGAGCTAGAGCAAACCGGAGGCTTCTGTTGCAACTGACTGCCTAGGCTGGTTGGGCCTCTGCTCACGGCAACAATGTTTCAATTATAGAAGCCACGAAGCTGAAGCAAACAGGAGGCTTTGTAACCTGCCTAAGCCTCTGCTCAAGGTAACAAAGTTTCAATTATAGAAGATAAATAAACCCCAGAAACCTGATTCCAGCCACCCTTGCTGAGACATTGGTTCAATGGGAGCTGTGGGCATCCTGAAAATGGCCCTCAGCCCCTCACCCAGGCTGTCCAGGTATCCCAGTAAAGACCCAAACTCTGAAGGGACTCTGGGCAGCCTAAAAATGGCTCTCAGCCTCTCACACAGGCTGCCCAGGCACCCCAGTAGGGACCCGAACCCTGGTAAAAGAGTAATATGCAAACTAACCATCACTCCGAGACACCTAAGCCACGCCCACCAGCCAGGCCACGCCCACCAGCCAATCAGAGCAGCTGTATGCAAATTAACCCAGCCAAGATGGCATCCAGGAGCCACGGAGCTAGAGCAAACAGGAGGGTTCCATTGCACCAGTGATGGAATTGAAACTGCCTGCCTAGGCTGGTTGGGCCTCTGTTCAAGGCAACAATGTTTCAATTATAGAAGATAAATAAACCCCAGCAACCTGATTTCAGCCACCCTTGCTGAGACATTGGTTCAATGGGAGCTGTGGGCAGCCTGAAAATGGCCCTCGAGCCCTCACCCAGGCTGGCCAGGCTCGCCAGCAGGTGGACATCCTCTGAGGAGTCCCAGACTGTGGCAGGGCACAAGCTGGGCCGAGGGATCCCCCACCCCCAAGTGCACAAATACAAATTTTTTTGCACCAGGCCCCTAGTGTGGTGCGTGTGTGTGTGTGTGTGTGTGTGTGTGTATACACTAGTGGCCCAGTGCACGAAATTTGTGCACATTAAAAGGGGATTAATTTGAGGAAATATTTTAATATTGCTATTTGCCCTTTCTCTATAATAGAAGTGTCAGAGATTAAAGAAAATTAGTAAAATGTATATGAAAATCTTTCTCCTGTCAGTGTGTGGGGTGCACCATGGAACCCAGAGTCAAGTCTTCAACCACCCACGTGCACCTCAAAATCACTCGAGACCCAAACCTGGACAGCCCCCCTTTATTGGGCTAGATCCACACCGAACTGGTCCTACCTTGTCAAGTCATGCCAGATGGGGGGGTGCAGCCTCAGGTCCCCTGGGTGCCAGGGCAGGGGGGCATGGCCTGAGGTCTCTCATCAAGCCCTGCTGGGTGGAGGGAGTGGCCTGTGATCCTCCAGCCTGGCGCTGGGGCAGGGGGCACAGCCTGCGGTCCCTTGGCCTGGTGCTGGGGTGGGGGGCATGGCCTGAAGTCCCCTGGACCAGCACCAGCGCAGAGGGCACACCTTGATGGCCCCTGTCAAGTCCCACTGGGTGGGGGCACAGCCTCAGATCTCCTAGCCTGGAGCCAGGGCAGGGGGCATGGCCTGAGGTCCCCCGGCCTGGCACCAGGGAAGAGGGTGCAGCCTGAGTTCCTCTGGCCTGGTGCCAGGGCGGTGGAAGAAGCCTGAAGTCTCCTGTCAAGCCCTGCAGGTGGAAAGCATGACCTGAGGTCCCCTGTCAAGCCCCATGCAGGAAGTGGGTGGGCATGCAGCCTCAGGTCCCTGCTGATTGCTCCTTAAGGCTTGTTATGGGAACTTAGCCTCAGCTGTGGGTGCAAATTGATCAGAGTGATGGTCAATTTACATATTTCCTCTTTATTATATAGGATGGTAAGCTGACTTGCACATGCACAATACATATAGAGCTCTCACTGGTGCCAATCACATGCATGTGTTTTGATCTGTCACTATTGATCTAATCCTAAATTTGGTTGTTTTTGTTGACATTCTGAAGCTGAGAGAAAGTGACATTGTTGACAGAATATGTGTGAAGACCAACTATTGGCACAACATACCTATGAAGCTGAAAGAAAACAATGTCGTTGACAGAATATGTCTGAAGAACAGTCATCAACAAGTACTACTGATAATGGTAGAATCTGCCTTCATAGTGAAAATGGAGTAAATGAGGATACACTTATCAAACACAGTTGTGGCGGAATGACTATTACATGTCAATTTTGCCTATAGCTAAATTTCTCTGATGAAAAACCATCTGAAGGAAAAATCTTTTGCTATTGTAGCAAAGGCAGAGTTTGTCCAAATGATATAGAATTTTCAGAATTCCTGGCGTATTTTTAAAAAATTAATAATAAACGAAGATTCTGATAGTAAAAATTTCATGGAAAACATTTGTTGTTATATTATGTTATTGTTTATTTATTAATCAATTTATATATTATTTTCATGTATATTTTACTAATTTTCTTTCATCTCTGATACTTCCATTATAGAGAAAGAGCGAATAGTAGTATTAACATATTTCTTCTAATTTTCTTTCAATGTGCACTAATCTATGCATCAATCCACTAGTTTAACTAATCTAATAAAAGAGAAATATGCAAATTGACTGCACCTCTGCTACACCCAAGCCCTGCCCACCACCTTATCAGAGTGACTATATGCAAATTAACCCAACTAAGATGGCAGCAGGCAACTATGGAGCTGTAGCAAGCAGGAGGCTTGGTTGCCCCAGCGATGGAGGAAGCCAAACTTCCCGCCTGCTCTCGCCAACTATGGCCTCCACTCAAGGCAACAAAGTTTCAATTATAGAAGATTAATAAATCCCAGATAGCTGCTTCCAGCCAGCCTTACTGGGAGCTTGATTTGCTAGGGGCAATGGCCAGCCTGCAAACAGCCATCAGCCCCTCATCCAGACTTCCAGGCACCCCAGCAGGACCCCTATCCTGACAGGGGTTTGTGACCAGCCTGCAAACAGCCATCAGCCCCTCACCCAGGCTGGCCAGGAACCCCAGCAGGGACCCCCACCTGATATGGGACACACTTCAGGGCAAACCAGCCAGCTTCCACCCCTGCATCAGGACTCTATCCTATATAATAAAAGGGTAATATGCAAATTGACCCTAACAGCAGAACTACTGGGAATGACTGGTCACTATGACACACACTGACCACCAGGGAGCAGATGCTCAATAAAGAAGGTACCCTCTGGTGGTCAGTGCACTCCCACAGAGGGAGCTCTGCACAGCCATATGCTAAACTGATGGCTGCCAGTGGTGGTGGGTGCCTTTCCTGCCTCCTCAGCAGCGCTAAGGATGGCAGCTTAAGCCTGTTTCCCGTTGGCAAGTGGACATTCCCCAAGTACTTTTGGGCTGCCAAAGGGATGTCTGACTGCCAGCTTAGTCCTGATCCACCAGGAAGTGGGCCTAAGTAAGCAGGTGGACATCCCCTGAGGGGTTCTGGACTGTGAGAGGGCACAGGCTGGGCTGAGAAACCCCCCTCCCCCATGAGTGCATACATTTTCGTGCACCAGGCCTTTAGTTAAAAAATAAAAGGAAAACAGATGTAGGAGGGAAAATGAATAAAATGACAGTTATTGACCATAATCAAAGGAAATCTATGATAAGCTCAGTTGATCTCTGTAAAAAATAAGTGAAATCATCTTATTTTTCTTTCTCTGTCTGACATTTCTTTCTCCCCCCCAAAATTAATTTTATATTAAATTAGTGATGTCCCCCTTTTTCCCCCCATTGACCTTCTTCACCCTGCACCCACACCCACCGCCAGGCTTTTACAACACTATTGTCTCTGTCCATGGATTATGCATATATCTCTCTATATAAAAGCCTAAGCAAACATTAGACTGTTTGGCCAGTACCTATGACACACACTGACTACCAGGGAGCAGACACTCAATGCACAGTCATGGAAACATGGAACAGAATAATGAAACTCAGAGGGAATGGGGGATGGTGGAAGGCGGGAAGAGATTAACCAAAGATCTTTTATGCATACGAGAGGCCCAGTGCACAGATGCATGCATCGGTGGTGTCCCTCAGCCTGGCCTGTGGGGATCGGGCTGAAATCAGCAGTCTGACATCCCCCAAGGGATCCTGGATTGCAAGAGGGTGCAGAGCAGGGACCCCACTGGTAAACAAAAAAAATTTGTGCACTGGGCTTCTAGTATGCATATAAGATCTTTGGTTAATTTCTACCTATCTCCCTCATCTTTCCTCTGAGATTCATTAGTCTTTTCCATGCTTCTTTGTCTCTGTATCTATTTTGTTCATCAGCTTATTGTATTCATTAGATGCTACATATGAGTGAGATCATGTGAAACTGTCTTTCTCTGACTGGCTTATTTCTCTTTGCATAATACTCTCCAGGTCCTCCATGCTATCTCAGATAGTAAGAGATCCTTATTTTTTACAGCTGCTTATATTCCATGTTGTAAATGTACCACAGCTTTTTTATCCACTCAGTTACTGATGGCACTTGCACTGCTTCCAGATCTTAGCTATGCTGCTACGAACGTAGGGGTGCAAAGATTCTTTCTGATTAGTGTTTTGGATTTCTTAGGATATAGTTCTAGAAGTGGAATCACTGGGTCAGATGGCAGTCCCATATTTAATTTTTTTCAGGAAACTCCATACTGTTTTCCGCAGTGGCTGCCCCAGTCTCCATTTAATTAGCATAATGCCTTCAAGTTTTATCCTTGTTGCCATAAATGAGAGAATTCCTTCTTCCTCATGGCTGAATAATAATAATAATAGTCTGACACCTTTTTTACTTATTCATATATTGTCTGACACTAAGATTGTTGTCATATCTTGGCTATTATAAATAATGCTGCAATATATATGGATGTACATATATCTCTTTGAGAGGCTGAATTCAATTCTATTGGACATATATTCCTATGAGTGAGATTACTGGATAACAGAAACACAAAGTGACTTTACAAAGCTGATCTGTGTTCCAGGTATAAGTTACGAGGCATACTTTTTGAATATGCACACTATTGCTATAAATCATTCTTTAGGAATATAGTAGAAGCCAAAGTCCAAAGATTCCAGGAATGACTAGAAGTCTTACAACAAAGAACTCTGTTTTGGGTTAACGTATAAAGTGCAAGGTGTTTAATATTCAAAATGTTGTGAAAATTTCTATATTAAAGGAAAATTCTGCATTTATTTAAAATTTTAATGTAAGTGGGTGTCTTCTATTTTTATTTCCTAAAATTCACAACTCTAACTGCAATTAGAGAACATTGAATCATTTCAACTATATCAATAATTGAAAGACGTGTGGGTATAAAGGTTTTAAAACAGAATATAAATATTTTACCTACTAGAATTTTTGGAATGGCAAAATAGAAAATGAGAGAGAGGAGAGGGAAACAAGGCAAAGAAAAGTATGTTCACAAATTCCCTAATCTTTAGTAGCTAGAGTAAAAGTACACCATAAAAGTTAACATGCAAGTAATAGATGCATATTTAACTATACAACTGTGCACACTAAGACAGTAACTAACATTGACTAAAATTAAATGATATCGAAGGAGAAAAGCAGAAAAGAAAGAGAGGTATATTAATATATATCAATTCTCAGGTAGGAAGAGACATTATCTAAAGATAGAAAATAAACAATTTACATATAGTGCTATAAAATTAAAGTGATAACACTAAACATTTGAACAGAATTACGATGTTTCAGTAGGAAAATATAAACCTAGATAAAAAATACTATAAAATATACGGTAATATGCTGGAAATAAAACCTAACATGATTGTCACACAACAAATGACTCTCTTATTTGTTTTCCCAAAGTAAGTGTCTATGAAAAACACACCTAATTTAGAAAACTTAAAACTAGAATGTCAGTTTACAAAAATACATACATAAAGAAATCTAGGATTGAGAACTTTTATCAGGCAAACATTAAGTCAGGCCACAAAATATTAGACAAACTGGAAAAGCATGTATTTTTGCTTGAAGTTTCAGTCCATAATGTTTCAGCCTCAATGGGCATAAATCAAACTAGAGAGAATATACCGGGCAGGGGGAAGATAAGTGCATTAGTCTTGTCTTTTCATCCATGAAAATTAAGGAAACAAAATAAGTAAATTCCTAAGATATCTACAGTACAAAGCTAATAAACAGCCAATAGTGTATACCAAGCTCTGTATCTTGAAAAAATAAAATGCAATTTGCTTTCAAGTACCCATTGATTATTTGTAAGGAGTGGAAATATTTTTAGGCAAAAATAAATATTTAATTAAATTCTAAATGTAGAAAAAAGACAGGGTGTGTTCTCTCATCACTCTGCAAGTAATTATAGTAAGAACCACAACAATAGCAAAGCCATCCAAATATAAAAAGACAAACAAACAAACAAACAAAACAGAAATCTCTCTTCTTGGGTCATAGAGAAAATCTCATGTAAAATTGAAAAATATTTGAAAAAAATTCAAAATATCTTTTTAGACATAATTCAAAAATAAACTCCTAGAATATTATATTGTTTCCCTTATGTTACATGTGGTAACATTTGAGATACAGAAAGCCACATAGCCAGTAAGAAGAGTTGAACTTAAACTCTACTGATTGATTTCAAATTTGTTCTTCTACATTGCTCACCAATGCCTTTCAAAGTATTACCATCTTTCTTCCTTCATCTGCAAATGGACTTGAATTAGAAAATAATAGCTAGTTATGTATTGCTTACCATAGGGCATACAGTGTTACAGGTATTTTCCATGCATTAACATATAATCTTCATATAAATTCTATGAGATAAATATTATTATGATGCCTGATACAGAATGAGGCAAAAGTAGGTGTACAGTTGTTAGTATGGAAAATAATACAATAATATATATATACATGGCTAATATGCTAAGTGTCCAACCATCTGACCAGATGCTATGATGTGCACTGACCAGGGGGCAGATGCTCACACAGGAGCTGTCGAGCTGCAGTGGTTCTCAGGTAACGCACTCCGGAACCAGAGAGGAGGGAACCTGATTCCTCATGGGGCCACGTGATTCCACCTTCGGCCATGGGTTATGTTCTTGCTGGGCCACTGCCAGCCCCAAATGTGCTTTACTGCACACTTGTTGTTTATACTCTACACCCTGTATGATAGCAACTTTGAAGAGTGCCCTCTCACACTCCAGGACCCCTCAGGGGATGTTGGAGAGCAGTTTCAGCCCAATCTCAGCAGGCCAGGCCAAGGGACCCCATCTGCCAGAAGGACCCACTCACTCCGCAGACACTGGGGAGGGACCACAGGAGGTTGGCTCCAGGGCGTGTCTGTCCCATCTTGCCCAGTCCCACCCCACTGGCCACCTTCTAATTAATTTCCTTTCAATGTGCACAAATCTGTGCACTGGGTCACTAGATAATAAATAATAATATAAGGATAAACTCTGTTTTGTGTACTCACAACTGTAAACCTGCTTTTTCTCCACTCTATATAAAGGAAAATAAATGGGGGCACAGAGTTAGATAACTTCTCTAACTTGCATAGCTACTTAATAGTCAAGTCAATGTCTGAACCCAGAGAGTCTGGTTGTCTGCAGACTTAGTGACATTTTAGAGGTTGTCTGCTTCCAAGGTACCTTCTACTTCTAGAGTTCTGTAAGACACATACCTTTGTATTGATGACATGAAGTTAGTTTATAAATGAAATTGTACAACCTCAATAACAAATAACTGTGAATCTGCTTAATAATCATTTTTGTACCATGTTTAGAACAGAGTGCTAGAATTGTATTCCTTGATTGTAAAGAATTATGTTGCTTTGCTACTTACAGTTAAAAATTAGTTCCTTCCTTCTTCCTTACTATCTATAATAATAAAAGCATAATATGCTAATTAGACCAGATGTCCTTCAGGACAACCTTCTGGAAAAAGCCGGGGCTGTGAAAGAAGCCCTGGTCCTGGGTGCTGGAGGTAAGCCAGTGCTGGCAGCTGGGGGAAGGAAGACCTACTCTTGCACAAATTTCATGCATCGGGCCTCTAGTCTAATAATATTTCTTTATTATTTTGAACCTGAAAAATTGAACCAGAAAAGGTAAATCTAAGTCAATATATTAAAGACAGTAATCGCAGTGATAGACATCAACATTAAAGGAACAAAAGAAAGAAAAACAAGGTTGGTCATACATGGTCTTTAAAAATCCCTCTCTGACCAGAGAATATGGCTTATTATATCTACTCCAGAGTCTCCGAGTATACTAGTATAAAGTAAAGTTGGCTCTTATTTTGAATGTCATTTTCTTCTCATGAAAATATGACATTTCCAAACGTTAAAAGTACAGCTGCTTATTATAAAGTTGACCCCAAGTTTGTCTCTGAATTCCTATAAATTATCTTTACTTGATAATTATATAAAAAAACTTTAATATTTTATTGGGTTGAGAAACAATTATATACCTTAATTAACCTATAACTCTGACAAGATAATCTTAATTTTCAGTAATTTGCATGAGTTGGTGAAAAAACTTAGAAATATTTGTAATATTATTGGCATTCTGGCATAAAGATAAAATATTTAGTTAACTACTAAATTATAGTAAAATATTTTATGAAAGTTATTTATAGAGCAAAGTAATGTTTTATGTATTGTTTATACTTAATTTGAAGAATGAACAAGCCATTATAATAGTGCACTATCTAGTTCATTTGACCCACCCAAAATTGATTTGGTGCATGACCCAATAGGAAATTCATTTATTACTTTAGAAAAACAATGTTAAAATTCTATTTATTCATTAATGGAAACACTTCTATTTACATAAGCAATTTAACACAGTTCATTTTGTTCAGATGTACATGGTGAGAAACAATTTATAAACATTATATTTCTCTCTCTAGACACTACATTCCCATATTGTATTCATTTCCCAAAAGCAGTTGCTTAAAAAAATCATCTTACGGAGATTCATTTTCATTTTCCCCATAGCCAGATGGTTTTCTAAGCAAAGACACATACTAACATAAACAGCGTTTGCCCTATATTTTGAGAGTTCAAAAAACCCTGGCATTCTATAAATGACACAGAAACTGCCACAAATTATTTAGTTGAATGACAGTTTTTGAACAGTATTTACAATATTGTTGTTATTGATATTTATACTAGAAGTCTTCATGATAATATTAGTAAGAGTATTTATACTTGACAATTTCTTTACATTAATCACAAATTCTTCCTGCTAAGATTATAAAATAGCTATATTTTTCAGAAATACATGTAGTTCCTATGTGAGGGACGTTGGGAAAAAACAGGTTGATAAACTTCCTGGAGATGAATACATGGAAGGTTTCCTACTTTGCTATAATCTTATTGTGCATCCAACAACTGTGCATCCAATAATGAGATAGGTTTTACCATAATCCTTGGCATTTTTCAAGTGTTACCATGCTTCCTCATCTTAATGTTTTTGAAAGAGCCTGAAAATCTCATTTCTATCATACTTTTATCAGTCTTTCTCATCTAGGGAAATAGTATATAATC
Organism: Murina feae; assembly: GCA_004026665.1. Lineage (NCBI taxonomy): Eukaryota > Metazoa > Chordata > Mammalia > Chiroptera > Vespertilionidae > Murina > Murina feae. The sequence continues at coordinate 2,577 of PVJC01039860.1, read as the reverse complement.
TTGCCATAGTAGATATCTGAAGGGGCTCTTTCAAGCTATAGAACGCACCCTCAACACTAACAAATAAACCTGGGTTTTGATACACATCTTATAACACACAATGGAATAAAATTCTCTAATGATCCATTTTCATCATAACACAGGAGGTGCACCAAATAACATTTGGAACCAGTGCTACAAAGAATGAGTACTCTCCAAGCAGTATTCCATTGTACCTATAGTTGAAGTCTCTCTCCTCTCTCTCTCTCTCTCTCTCTCTCTCTCTCTCTCTCTCTCTCTCTCTCTCTCTCTCCTCTCTTTCTCTCTCCTTCATACCTTCCCTCGTTATCTACTTTTCTATTTATTTATGTCTATGAAAATATGAAACAAGTTGCTTTCTCATTGCTCTTCTTAGGTTTCAGGCAAACTTTCTCTGGCCACTGAGATTATATCAGTTTTTTTAAGAGTAAAATTTATTATCAAATATTTAAGAAATTTTTACAGTGTTCACATAATAGTTTTTATTTAAAATTTGTCCTTTTCTGTTGTCATCTATCTCCCCCACTAGAATGCACCACCATGGACAGCAAGGAACATAGAATTTGCTTACTACTGATTTAAATTGTAAAACCTAGTATGTCATCTCAGAGAGATTGACTATCAGAGCCTATAGCTGCTGATACTAAGCTACAAGAAGTTGTTTATATGGATCAATTATAAGACAAGAGCGAAAGTATTAAATGGGACTTGAGCTCCTTCTCATGGCTAATGCTGCCATTTGGGAAACAATCAAGATTTGTTTGTTTCTTTAAAATTTTCTAGATCAATGCTAGAGATACTAATATTAATGATATTAATAATCATATTTACTTTGCTAAACTTTACACATGTGATTACATTTGCATCTCATAATAGTCATATTGGGGGATCTATTTATATACCACTTTTATACACCAAACAGCTGCGGATGAAACCACAGATTTTCCAACTCACACAGCTAGTAAACATTAGATCTGAGACTTGAATCCTCAAAGTCTATTTGAAACTCCTTTCATTGTGATAAGGTTGAAATATTTCAGATAATTGGAACGGAAGTAAAGAAGCAGAACTAATTGTTGTATTACACAAAGTGGGTTTGAATTGTTATCACCTCTTGTCACCTTTTTCCTTCTGTTTGGTACCTATACTTATGCAAGAGAAGGGGTCTCCCCAGATTAAAAATACTAATGGACATGGGCTTGGAGTTAAATAGGTTATAACTATCTCACTAGTGGCAGTTCTGAAAAGGTGACTTACTTCAAATTCAGTGTTCTTATTCTTTAGAGACAGTCATGATTTATTCAAAGTTGAGGCTCCTAAACATAAGAATATGTATTAAAGATCTAGTTTACTACTACTGCAGGTAAATCCTTTCTTTCAAAATGGGATTCTTGAAATCTTTTAACTGTACATCTACTTGTAAGCACTACTGGATAACAAAAATTGCATGTGCAGATCACATTTAAAGCCCCAATATTAGTATTTGTAAAACCCATCATACAGAACACACCACTCTGGATAACCAGCTTCTAATATGAAGGCTGCACATAACACTTGTGCAGAGAATGTCCACAAGTGGGTTAGTGCACACAACTCACCCTGCAGGAACAACAGTCTCTAAAGATGTACACTGATTTTTTGTTGGAGGCACAGAGTATGAGTGCAGGAACATGCATCACATTGAGAGAATAAGTCATTTAAAATCCATTTGCATGAAATCTAGGAACTAGCACAAATCATAACCTCACTGAACTGAAAGTCATCTTGATTAGTTACATGACAGCAAAGCACACGAGGGACAGTGTCACACGCAGAGTGCTCAAGCAAGTTGCCATTAGATACTTCAATATCTGTGGTAGCACTCACACATGATCACAGTACTGTTTTATGAAAGTGGATACAGTGGAGCAATTATTTTTAAAGTTTCACTAATAGTGTTTCTCAATCTTGGCAGAAGATACTCTGTACATTTTTAGCGTAATAAATAAATAAAATAAAAATAGCATAGGCACTGGATTGTTCAGGTCTTTACTTCAACTTGAACTCCTTCTAGCTAGGCGACCAAGGCCTATCATTTAGCCACTGTAATAATCATTTTTTTCATCTGCTGTGAAGTGTATGAAATAAAGAATTTAATAATCTGACATAATCTAAGCAGGCATTAAATATTACTTAACTAGAGGCCCGGTGCACAAAAATTTGTGCACTCAGGGTGGAGGGAGTCCCTCAGCCCGGCCTGTGCCCTCTCACAGTCTGGGACCCCTCAGTGGATGTCCTATGATGGCCCCAGTCTGCCAGGCGCCTTTTGTGTGTGTGTGTGTCACCACTGGGGACCTGCCCCCAGCCGCATCTGAGGCTCAGAGCAGTCCTCCTGTGTGTGTCTACCTGCTGGGGACCTGTCCCCAGGCACACCATCAAGGCTTGGAGCAGGCACCCCCTCTATGTTGATCTCTCAGACTCTTGCCCTCCCCAGCATGTTGTTCTCTTTTTTGAGCTGTGGCCAGGGCTGGGTGCGGCCTGCCTCCCAAGCTTGCCTACTGCCCATCTTCCTCCAGCCAC
>PVJC01039859.1:0-16044 GCA_004026665.1 Murina feae | reverse complement strand
GGACTCTGGCACAGATCAATGTTGGATGCTGCCTGTGACTCATCCTGAGTGACGTGTTTGGAGTTACAAAGCAATCCACAGTTTGTGGCTCGCTCTGCTGGAATTTTGTGTGAGTGGGAAGGACTGAGCTGCACACCAAGGCCAGCTTCCACCAGCACCAAGCTGGAAGGTAGGTCAGCAAAAGATCTGGGAGATCCACCTCTTTCTTCCTCTGTCTGCCAGCTGCCTGTTAGACTCAGTCACTACCATAGCCTCTGAGGATATCTGATTTGCATGAGGTAGGTTCTCAGTGAGTAGCCACATTAAGGATTGACCAGGAGAAGAGGAAAGAGCGGCTGAGTCCTAGTGCTACAATCTTCCAGCTTTACGGTTTTATTTATGTTAGCATCTCTGTTTGTCAGTTTTATCATCTGTAAAGTGGGAATGATCACAATCCAATCTCCCAAGGTCTGTTGGAAGATTAATGAAGATAACTATTATTGAACTGCAGAGTATCATCTTCAACACATAGTAGGTGCTCAACAACCGTTTTTTGTCACAATGTAAAGATGTCCACTTAACAGCAAAAAAGGTAGAAGCAATCTAAATTATTTATAAAAAATAAAATTATATATAAGAGTGAAAACAAAGTCATACGCAAAATGAGGAAAAGAAAAAATAGAAATAATTCTAGGCTGGTTTGAAATTAGTCGTTAGAAACCAAAAACAGACTGGTTTGGTTCTAGCTAAAATATTAAAGAAAATTATGCAAGAGTATATTCCAAAACAGTGAAGTAAAAAAGATGGTATCTTAGAGACTTCTAATGTTTGGACAATAGAGATGTTAGGATCTCCGCAAATGGCCAGCCATGGATGTTAATTATTATATACCTCCACATAACACATAGCCCATGATAAACGCTTGCCATATAGTTCTAAAATTCAAATATGAGGCATATTTTAACATTTCCATTAAATTTATTTTGAATTAAAGCATCCCTCTACTATGTATTAATTTTTAATACTACACAGACTACAGGAAGTAAAGTACTGATTACCATAAATAAAAGGGAAAAATCTAAAATCAAAAATAAAATAAAATAAAACAAAAAAAAATAAAAGGGAAAAATCTTACTATATATTCGATTTTCATTAGATCACTGAAAGTGGGGGGAAAAAAGGACTCACAGCTGAATATTTTCTTCAAAATCTGCTTCAGGCAATTAAAAAATCAAGACTTGGAATATTCTAACTGATTTTAATGAGACAGGTATGACTAATTGCACTTTGAGTCAATATTCCAACACAATGATGTCAAAATAGAGTTGAATTTTGTTGCTTTTTTTAATTCATCTAAATCTCTTAGAAAAGCATTGCTTTGCCTCCCAGCATTCAGGGGTAAAATAATACCCTCCTCTACCCTGAGTCACATAAGAATTAAAGGAAAGACAAAAACTCTGTATCTGTGTAGTCACATATGTGCAGCTGCTAAACTCTCCAAACAACAGCTGGCCAATTATGATATCACCCTTGTATTTTAGAAGAGTCTGAGAATCATTTGTATTTAAGTTAAAGCTTCAGTGCCTCTGTTATGTGTTAATTCTCTCTTATTTTTGTCATCCCTTCCCTCATTGTGTTCTCCCCACCCATTTCCCTGTTTCCCTATTTCTCCCTACAAAATCATGTCAAACCCTCCCAGCATAGTTTTCCCTTAAGGAAAAACCAATGCGAAAGTTTATTGCCTGTAAAATTATTTTGGCAACTTAGAAAAAACTTTCACTTTGGATTTTTCTTTAATACAAATCTTAATGTATTGCTAGGAATATTTGAGGAATCAATTCTCACTCTTTATTTTTAAGCTCCTTCCATATATATTTCTTATAAATATTAAAGTGAATAAGCATAGGATTCTGAACTGTAGATAACCAGGGAAATTGCAAACTTTAAAAAATATTACTTGAAAACTAAATATGACTTTATGAATTTATTTACGTGGATTTTATACTTCTCTCACTTGAAATAAAATTTTAGTCTGTACCATCCAGCCATTTGATCTTAAAACTACATCCTTAGAGACTACAGAGAAGAAGCCTCCTCCACCAAAAGAAGAAACCCATGAAGCTCCTGACTCCAGTCAAGGCACGGAAAGGTTTATGTGTGGAGCCCATCGCGTGGAGGTGATTTACTATTGTAGGGGCAGAGGGAAATAGAAGAGAAAAAAAAGAAAAAAAAACACAGACTGCAAGCCTTTTTGTAGACTAACCAAGGAGATGGAAGAAGCAAGCTACAGACATTTACCAGAATACCATCTGTCATTTAATCCTATGTCAACCCTTTGGCCTTGCTTATTCACATTACAGATAAGAAGCTCAGGAAACTGACTTCCAGAGAGTTTGTGCAATATACTGAGGTCACATACCTAGAAAGCATGCAGTGAAATGGCCAGTGGGAAGTAAAGGTCAGAACTGATAGATTCTAAGATCCAAACATATGCAGTCTGTCTTCCTTGGGATTTTTCTTCTTGCAAATGGAACAGTGAAGAGTTCTCTCTTATTTGCACAACAATATAAAACCATACCTTTGCAAATGTGTGTGCGTGACATTGCTATCTGCTAGAGGAGTTATCAGGACTATATCATTGTAGGGTAACATTGATCAAGGAACTCCACAGAAGTTAGCAAGTTTTATCTGGCTAATATCTCTTCAACATCCTTTCTTCTACCCCTACTAAGATTCTTACTTACCAGACAAGGGAATTATAGGAGCAAGAAACCATCAAGAAGCTTTTTACTTTGATGGAGTCCCATTTGTTTATTTTCTCCTTAGTTTCCGTTGTCCTAGGAGCTGTATCGGTAAAGATATTGCTACAACAAATGTCTGCTATTTTGCTGCCTATGGCTTCTTCTAAAATTTTTTTGGTTTCCCATTTTATATTTAAGTCCTTCATCCATTTTGAGTTTATTTTTGTGTATGGTGTAAGTTGGTGGCCTAGTTTTTTTTGTTTGTTTTTTGGGTTTTTTTGCACGTGTCTGTCCATTTTTCCCAGCAACATTTATTGAAGAGGCTGTCTTGACTCCATAGTATGCTCTTGCCTCCTTTGTCAAATATTAATTGAGCATAATGGCTTGGGTCAATTTCTGGGTTCTCTGTTCTGTTCCATTGTTCTATATGTCTGTTCTACATCAAAGTAAAAAGCTTCTGCACAGCAAAAGGAACCATCAACAAAACAACAAGAAAGCCCACTGCATGGGGGAACATATTTGCCAATATTATGTCTGATAAGGGTTTAACCTCCAAAATTTATAGAGAACTCATACAACTTAACAAAAGGAAGATAAACAATCCAATCAAAAAATGGGCAAAGGACCTAAATAGATACTTTTTGAGAGAAGACATAAAGAAGGCCAAGACACATATGAAAACATGCTCAAAGTCACTAATCATCCAAGAGATGCAAATCAAAACAACAATGAGGTACCATCTCACATCTATCAGAATAGCTATCATCAATAAATCAACAAATGACAAGTGCTGGCGAGTATGCAGAGAAAAAGGAACCTTTGTGCACTGCTGGTGGGAATGTAGACTCATGCAGCCACTGTGGAGAACAGTATGGTGGTTCCTCAAAAAATTTAAAAATGAGACCTAACTGGTTTGGCTCAGTGGATTAAGCATTGGCCTTCAGACACAAGGGTTTTAAGTTCGATTCCAGTCAAAGGCATGTACCTTGGTTGTGGGCACATCCCCAGCAGGGGGTGTGCAGGAGGCAGCTGATTGATGTTTCTCTCTCAGCGATGTGTCTCCCTTCCTCTCTGTAAAAAAATCAAAATACATTTTTTTAAAAATTAAAAATGGAACTTTCATTTGACTCAATGATCCCACTTCTAGGAATATATCCCAAGAAAACAGAAACACCAATCAGAAAGGATATATGCACCCCTATGTTCATAGCAGCACAATTCACCATAGCTAAGATTTGGAAACAGCCTAAGTGCCTATCAACAATGAGTGGATTAGAAAACTGTGGTACATCTATACAATGGAATACTACACTGCTATAAAAAAGAAGGGCCCTGACCGGTTTGGCTTAGTGTATAGAGTGTCAGCCTGCGGACTAAAGGGTCCCAGGTTCGATTCCAGTCAAGGGCATGTACGTGGGTTGCAGACACATCTCCAGTGGGAGGTGTGTAGGAGGCAGCTGATCGATGTTTCTCTCTCATCAATGTTTCTGTCTCTCTATCCCTCTGCCTTCCTCTCTGTAAAAAACCAATAAAATATATTAAAAAAAAATAAAAAAGAAGGAATTGCAACAGCATCGAACTGGAGAGCATTACACTTAGCAAAATAAGCCAGAGAAAGGTAAATATCACATGATCCCACACATTTGTGGAATATAATGAACAACGTAAACTGATGAACAAAAATAGAACCAGAGGCATAGAAGCATGGAACAGATTGTCCAACCTATGAGGGAAGGTGGGGGGTGAGGGGGTAAGAGATCAACCAAAGGACTTGTATGCATGCATATGTGCATATCCAATGGACACAGATGGGGGAAGGGGCGAGGGCAAGTGCTGGGGGGTGGTGCAACTGGGAAAAGGTCAATGGGGGGAAAATGAGACTTATGTAATACATTAAACAATAAACAATTTAAATAAAATAAAATAATAAAATAAAATAAAACAAAACAAAATAGAAAGGACCAAGGGTCAGCTATAGTTGAGAGCTAAAGTCAGATAAAGAAGTTGAATTGGAGTCACAGTAACCATGTTGTCAGGAAATCTTGTAGCCATAGTGAGAATAGAGCATGAGTACTCACTGAGAAAGTACATGCTTTAATTATTGTCACAATAGTGGGCAAATGGTCTTAGCCAGAGAAAGAGCATGAGAACACTGTTCCCAAACCAAGATAAGTAAAATTACTTGTGTTCTTTGCCCTAACCCTGCACCCAAACGAGGTGAGTAGAAATGTAGACCTTCCCACATTATTTGTAAGTCTGGACTTGGGTAGGGAAAGTTAAGGTTGAAGTTTTAAACTGAACTACACTGATATTTTTTGAACTTATGTTTTATTTTATTTTTCTATTTAAAGCACCATTTATTCCCTCTATACCCTTTGTCCACATCCATGAGTTGTCTCTCTCTCTCTCTCTCTCTCTCTCTCTCTCTCTTTTTTTTTTTTTTTTTGCTCAATTCTTCCACCCAAACCTCCAACCCACCTCCAGAGCTGTGTGCCTGCTCTCTATGAGTCTGTCTATGAGGCAGTTCAGTTTGTTCATTAAATTCCACATATGAGTGAAATCATGTGGTACTTGTCTTTCTCTGACAGGCTTATTTCACTTAGCATAATGTCCTCCAGGTCATGAGAACAACCACAGAATAGTGAAAACTGCTTCAAATGTTGAGATGGAATAAAGAATGGAGAGAAATTAAACCTTGTACTTGTACCCATGAAACTTCTGCTTCTATAGGACACATGCATTATTATTGAATCCTCAGGAAAAACAACAGTAAAGTGGATAAAATGTTGCTGTCCCTTTACAGGCTATAGTTGATATCCAGAGACAAAAGAACTTGGTAAATTAACAATTAGTAAGTGACTGAACCTGAATACAAACTTGTAACAACCTACTCTGCCACTATATTGCTTTAAGACAACTTAACACATAGCCCAAGTATTTTTCCATTTTAAACTGTTTACATTGAGCTCAATTATGCACTAATTATGCAACCACCAGAGAAGATATTTACAAAGATTTTTTTATGTTATAGGAAACTATGTATGAAGTAAAAAAGAAAAAATACATGTATACCATAATATCAACCGTAAAATAATACACAAACAAAATGAATTGAAGGAACTATACCAGTATTCCAAAATGTTTGACAATAAGAGGATGAGTAAGAAACAGGAATTATGATTGACTTTTTCCTGCTTCTTTACATTATATGTTTTATAAGTTCCCTAAAATGATTTTGAATGACTTTATAATTATGAAAAGCTATGATTTGGGGGAGAAAAACATTTCTGCTATTTTACAACACGTTTTGTACATTCTTCTATAAGTATTTTATTTAGTTGGTTTATTTTGAATTTACCTAATGTAGCAAAAAATTAAAATTTAGGTGTTTATAAAGCAATTAGCTTAATCCAATAAGAAAGATTTAACAGGGCAGCTCAGTGATGTTCAATTATTTGAGAGCTTATTACTTCCATTCCACCTCTCAAAGCGTAAAGCCAGTTTTAAACATGACCGTGATGCCAAATTCTGGCTGCAGATGTTTATGTCTGTTACTAACAAAGATAGCCCAGTAAATAATCTTACCGACTAGAGTTCTGTGAGGCCAAAAAGGTGTAAACTCTCCCCGCGGCTTTTCCTGAAGTTACGAAACATGACAGCCTAACTCCCCAAGTCCCCACCCTCTCACCATGGCAGTGTAGCCTGCGTGGGCCCAGATGAGCGTCCATTTCACACACAGAATACACGGAATCCATTCACACTTCACAGCCACTCAGCCGAGCTCCTGGGCCCCTTGCAGTTGCCTGGAAGCCACTAAAAAGCGGTTACAAGTCGGGAAGCCGCGAGAGGCGCTGGAAGTCCTTTTGTTTGGGCGCCACATTCCTCTCCGGGGCCTCGGGTCATTCTCCCGCACACAGTACTTTTCGGTAAAGATCGCTCCGTGTGTAATACCCCTCTGAGGTCAGGGAAGCAATACAGCGATGACCATTAGGGCAATTGTCATTCTGCCAACAGACAGATTAGAATGTCTGGCAAAATCGTTTCAATTCCAATGAATCAAACCTCCAGGAAGGAACAGGCCGCGAGATCCATGCATATTCAAGCAGTGCCAGGAAGAGGGGCACTCACTGCACCGGCTTCTCTCGGCTCCACTTCCTTCCATTGTGCCTCAGTTTCCCAATTTATACAGTGAGAAAACAAAGAGAAGTATTCCCTTCTGAGGAATGTGAAAAGATCTGTGCAGTGTTTTTCTGAGCGTGCGTGAAAGATGGGACCTAACAGGGCTAATAGATAGAGAAGGTCCTGAAAGTTATGAGTTCCATATCATGGACTTTATTATTATTATTATTATTATTATTATTATTATTATTTGCCATGGCCTTCTCATACCCACATCTTGTATAAAACAGCAACTAGAGGCTAACTTTAAACCTGTGCCCAGAAGTGGTTTTATTCAAACAGCCATTGTCTGAAATATGTTTCCTTGGGGAATTTTCTCTCCTCGACTCATGCTCCATTTCCCCTGGCCTCTGTATAGTCTTTGCTCCTTGCAGTTTTATGGTTTCACTGGTGACAGTATTTACTTTTTCCTTCCTCTAAAGAATTTCTAATTTAATTATTCTACTTTTTACATAACCCCTGTGTGCGAAGATAGGAAATATAAAATGCCAGGTATACAAAGTTATTCTGCTAAATTTAAAATTGTCTAATATCATTTAGATATGGGGGATGCAACATTATATATTTTATCTTCCCTTGAATGTCTATCTTTTGTTGAATTTCCAGTTAAAAATATGCAGGAAAACAAAAGTCAGAGAATAGTGCTTAATTAGAAGAAGCTAAAGAATATTTGGGAAACAAAGTATTAAATAAGAAGGGGGAATAAAGGTAGCCCATAGTTTATGAATAGAGAAAATAGGAGCACTGGGGGATCTTTGATCTATAAAGCATTATAGCAAATGCTACTTTATCCTACAAGTGATTAAGGGAGAGAAGGAATTGGATTAAAGTTTTGTATATTGGAATTTCGAGGGGAAATGTGAAGCAGCTTGCAGGATGAAAAGTAGGTAGTAAAATTGTTACAACAAATGTATATGACTGTATTTTTAGACACTAAACTCCAATACAACTCACCAAATAATAAAAATAAATACTCATGCATCTTCTAGTCTTCAACAGTTCAATAGTCTGTCAGAAGAGAGACAAAGCAAAGCTGGTAGGCCTGGTATGATGACAACTTTTCTCCATGATTAAAGGAGAAAACGCACGACACATAAAACATTTCTCAGAACAGCTGGGTAACTTTACAGCTCACTGTAACTCACACCTTTTAACACCAAGACTTAGTGCCTGAAGACTTATAAAAACCAATAAATAGGCAAAATATACAATAACGAACATAACCTAGTCTTATGGCAAATCAGCCCATTCAACCATAAAGTACATTACAATCCATGTAAACAGTTCAGGCTCATCCAGGCTCTTAGATTTTAGCTAAGAGGCAACTAAGTGTAACCTTTAAGAGTCCCTAATATTTGTCTCTGAAACTTTAACAGTTCAGTAAAGGTCCATGTAGTATCTTAACCTCAAAATGAAATTTTATATTGTTATTTCCCGTTGAATATTTTCATTCTCTAAATACTACCTAGTTCCTTGAAATGCTTTATTTGCCAGCCATCTTTTCACTAATGAAGTAAACACCATTAAAGATTTTCCTTTTTATTCTTCTCCTGTGAAAATAATCCTGAGTAGGGTCATAGCAAATGCCCTGATGATTTCTGAAAAGTGGTGTGCTGGTTCCTACTCTATATTAGAACCATCTTCTTTCCTCACAAGTATTTTCTTTCCTCTGTAGGAGAGACCACTTGGCATGGATTCAGCACAATCAGGGGGACACTCCACAGCTAGCGATGAAGAAATTAAATTAAGTCAGCTAACAACCCATTGGTTAACAAATAATTAGAATTTCAACATTCAAAACCCCACAGAAAATAAAAAAGATTCGACATTTGGCGTAAAAACTCCACAGTAGAAGTATCAGTAGAAGAAGATGGCATCGTTTATAAAGGATTGGTTGCTTCTTCCATAAAAGGCTATTTTTAATGTATACTTGGAAAAGAAGATGCTGAGGAAAGAAGGAGGTGAGTGATGACAGAGTTACTGCCGGGATGCTGGAAGTATGTGAATGAGAATTTAAGTGCCAAAATACCTCTGGACCACCCATCTTCCACTCCATCCACCAAAAATAAAGCAGCCTCTGAGGGGGACACAAAGCCCATGGATACTAGGAACTAAGAAGAGAAGTCTGCCGAGATGACCCAGACTTGAACTTAGAGAAGATAAAAGGATAGCTGTGATGGCTACATTCAATCCATTCAGTAACTACAACTCTAGTTAACAAAAAGCTTCCTCAAGGTCAGGTTTCCTGAAGGGTTTTTATAACCATGTCCCTACGAATACAGAATGATCTTCAGAATGAATGGTAGTGTCTGGCTGGTTAGCTGGTTAGCTCCACATGTGCCTATAAACTGGGCGAGAAAAGCAGATGAGGAACAAGTGAAAAGAGAGCTTAAATGAGAAAGGAAACTAAAATATGAAGAAAGAGTGGACATATAAGAAATAGGAAGAGAAAAAAAAGAAATAGAAAATAATGATAAAAGATGGAGAATAATAGAATACAAAGGAAATTGTTTAAAGAAAAATGAGAAAATTTAAAAACTTTTTATCAAAATAAATCAAGTTAAGAAGAAATGTCATCTTTAGTCAATTGTAATATTATGACTTAATCTAACTTCAAATATTTAATGAGAAGAAATGTCTAAAACCATTTCTCCTTTTTTTTTTTTTTTTACCTATTCCTATTACTATTTCATATTCTCAATCTATAGTTCTACTGGTTGGGAATTTCACAATTTTCACCTATATTGCTTTAGTTTCTTAAGGAAAAGCACAATGGAAATCTAAGCTTGTTTTACACAATATATCTGGAAAAAAAGTAGGCATTTCCTAATACAGCACAAACTCCATATATTTTTTAAAGGAATTGCTTCAAAGCTTGTTGATTCTCTCTCTCTCTCTCTCTCTTCATATATATATATATATATATATATATATATATATGAAGAGAGAGAGAGAGAGAGAAAGGTGCTAAGGCGTTGTCATCACTTTCCTTAAACTTTGCAGTTGTATAACGATTTAACTCTGTCATCATCACCAAAATTAGTGAGCAGGTCTGAGTTCAGAGACTCTATGGTGTACCTTTTAATCTAAAAAAGTGACTTTCGTGGACTATGCACTTTCCAGACCTCAAACCTGTCAATTAAAGACATGACTCAAACTTGTCCAATCAAAGGAATCCCTGAGCTGCTTGTTAACGTCCAGACTCATGGTCCCATTCGAAGAATTAATTATTCTGAATCTAGTGTGAAGGGAAATCAACTTCTTAGCAAAGGTCCCAGAAGATCCTAAGTTGAGGTACTTTTAAGAACCACTGCAATAAAAGAGCAGCCCTTAGAGTATAAATCATGAGTGATTTTGTTTTTCCATTTTGAGTGATATGACAAAAAGAAATATTGTGCCATGGGAACTACTGCAACAAACTTATAAAACTTTCACTAAGATATTTTTTAAAAATTGTGTATCAAACTGTCATTTGATCACCTTCAAGAAATCTATAAAGGGGCCCAATAGTGTCCCATGGGAACAAGTAGACTTGAGGGGGGGAAAAGCTGCAAACTTGATTGCTTATTAATGGAACCAAGAGCCAAATGCTCACTCCAGCCACCTGTGAACAATCCATGTTTGACATGTGGCATGGAAAGTGGTCATTTGTTTTAGACTCGGTGGCCAGCTTCTCTGTAGATTTATGGTGATAGAGATAGAAACTCATTTCCTTAAGTTAGTCCAATAGAAGTTAAATTCTCAATTTATTACTTTATGACCTTTGCCACAGAAACCAGTTGAGTGCTATAAACAGAAAATTCTTTCTTTGGTTGTGTAATCACAGAAGATGAAGGGTTTTAAGAAACAAGAAGTGTTTTCAGTGTGGTGTCTCATGTGGCATACGGAAATAATAAAATCTTGGATAACCTAAGGATTGAAGTATTTTCTAAATTCTCCCAGAGTTATCAACTACTCAAAAACTTTTTATATTGGCACCGTAAGAACTAATTGGCTTATTTATTTTTAAAGTTCATCACCTATAATTAATGGACTGGGAGTATGAAAATTTTTAGGTCTGGAGCTTATAATCCCTTGGATTTTAAATATACTAGACCTCTATCCTCTCCTCTTTAAACATCTTATTTATGCAGAAATAGAAGATAATTTGCTACTCATTGTATTGATTAGCTCTAAATTCCAGTAAATAGATGAAATGTAATCATAGATATTTAGAGCCTTCTTAAAATTTTTATTTATATTGTTGACACTGTTACTTGTTCCAAATTTTGTTAATTCCTACATAGCACTAACATCATTCTCTTCACAAAACATATAATTCTCATCTTCATTATGCTGTGGTCCCATGGGACAGCAGAAATTCACTAAAGCCCTCCATCTAAATATCCTCATAAAAATTATCTGCCACATTTAACACTGATCTGGACACTGAAAGACAGTCCTAAGTTAAAACATATTTCTTGTTTCTATTATAAAAGCAATTTTGGAATATTTTCAAATTTTAATTTAAAAAAATCTAGAGCCCTGACTGGTTTGGTTCAGTGGATAGAGCATTGGCCTGCAGACTGAAGGGTCCCGGGATTGATTCCAGTCAAGAGCATGTACCTTGGTTGCGGGCACATCCCCAGTGGGGGATGTGCAAGAGGAAGCTCATCGATGTTTCTCTCTCATCGATGTTTCTAGCTCTCTATCTCTCTCCCTTCCTCTCTGTAAAAATCAATAAAATATATTTAAAAAAATAAAATAAATAAATTTTAAAAATCTAGCACTTATAGTAATTGTTAGAACACTGTGATATTCTTAAAGAATATTACCTTACATAATAAAGGAGAAACATGTAAATTGACCATTCCTCTGCTATGCTCCCCAGCCAATCAGGAGTTCATGTGCAAATTAACCCTACAAAGATGGAAGGTTAATTTGCGTACACAGGCACCAGGTGGAGAGCAGAGCTGGAGAGTCGGCATAGAGTGGAGCAACTTGGGAAAATTGGTTCCCCAAGCCACCAGATGGACAGCAGAGAGGGAGAGCTGGCAGCTTGGAGGACTTGGCAGAGTGGGAGGCCATGAGATGGAGACAGTGCAGGAAAGGAAAACCAAGATCACAGGGAGCACCAGGAATTCTGGGAATAGTAGTGTTGGTAGTAGCCCCAAAACCAGAAGTGGAATCCAAGAGCATGGGGAGCATCAGGAATGCTGGGAATCATAGTTCTGATGGCAGACGGATCTCCTAGACACTAGAGCAAAGTGAGCCTGGAGCAAGTTACTGTTGCAGTGGGAGATGGAGGGAAAGCAAAGGTAAGAGACATAAGTAAAATCAGAGTGTCTATGAAAAATTAAAGGGAAGATATCCTAAAACTTCCAGGAAATCTCCACCAATGAAGCAAAGAAAACAAAATGCCTCTATTATTCTGTGAGCAACAAACCAAACTGAGTTGGTGTCTCAGATAATTCGCTCATATGATTGCAAAGCAGACAGAAACTCCTGGATTGGAGAGGGTTCCCCTGAGAGTTCCAAGATTGGAGAGGGTGCAGGTCAGGCTGAGGGACCCCCACACCCCCCAGTGCACGAATGTCATGCACTGGGCCTCTAGTATAAGATAAAACATTAATTTCTAGCTATAGTAATATTTATGGAGACCAGTCCTCAATTACTCTTTTAATAATGAATAAAATATAATACAAAAATAATGAATTTAATATAAAAATATCAATCATTTATGGAGCACATGCCAAACATTATTCTTTAAGTTTATATACATGATCACATTTTATACTCAATTCTACAGATGGAACACTTGCTTTGAGAGGTTAGGTAATTGGCCTAAAGTTTTCATGCTACTTGGCAGTGAAATTCAAATTTAGGTCTGCCTGGTCACAAAACTCACATTTTTTAAAATATTATAAATACTCCTCTCTTCATTAATTTTGAATGATTTAAAAAAGTAACATGTCTTCTTGAATAAAAATAACCTTTCTCAAGAAGTAGATGTCTTATTTCCATCTATGATAAGGAGAAAAGATGCTGTATTTATAATCAGAAAGCTTACCTTGCTGGGAAAGGCTACACTGCAACTTGCTCATTTTTTTTTACTTGAAAACTCAGGTTACCATATTGACCTTAACACTCAGTATGCAACATACAAACATTTAAAATGATAATGTATTTATTTCATTGCTTTTGTAATAACTTAAAAAATCAAACACCGTATTTTCCATGTATAAAACACTATTTGTTTCTAAAATCATTAGATTGAAAATCAAGGGGCATCTTACACAGGAAAGTCAGCCCAGGAGGGAGCTGCCTGGCTACGTAGCTGACCATACTTTGTCAAACAGGCTTCCTCCAGTCACAAACCTTATTGTTACTGACATCAGCTGATGCTGTAACTGGAGGTGGAGGTGGAGAGTGCACAGAGCATTCTGAGCCCATAAAGATGTCAAAAAATAAGAAGATAAATACCAGTGATTGTCTTATTCTACAAAATTCAAACTGAATGTAATCAGCTACACAAAAGAGCATGGAAATAGAGCTACAGAGAGACAATTTGGACCAACTCCCACTGAGTGTATGATAAGACTGGAGAAAACAGGAAGAACAAATCCTTAAGATGCCAAAAGAGAAAAAGACATTAAGAGAAAAACCAGCAAAATGGGCAAACTTGGAGCAGAGGCTTAAGACTTGGATTGTGGAGCAGCTCCAGGGTGGCTTATGTGTCTCACACTTATTCAATGTCAGGCAAAAATGTCTGCAAGCGAAATGAACATTGTTGATTTTATAGGAAAGGCTAAATGGTGCTTCAATGTCATGAGGAGAGAGAGTTGACCATGAGAAAACTAACAAAGTTAGCTCAGAAAATGCCACCAGTTTATGAGGATGATCTCACATATATAGACAGTGACTCAAGACAGCAGTGATACAATAGAGTTTGAAGAAATTGATATGTCTGGAACTAATAGTGATGAAGAAGAGAGCAGTGATGCAACAGGCTGAATAAAGTGATGTGCTACATAATATAATAGTACCCATATGTAAATATTACCAGTAATAATTACTAAATAAAAATGTGTTCTGTTTTATGTTTAAAATATTGATTTCTTAATTTTGGATTGGAAAAGTGTGGGGCATCTTATACATGGGAGCATCTTATTCACAGAAAAATATGATAATACTATCTTATTGAAAAACAGATAAGAACATATAAATCACTACTAATCCTTCATTCCCCTATAAACACATTTTGGTTTATATAATGTTTGGTGCCTTCCCCACTTTCAATTACATAATTTTATATAATCTTCACCCTGGTTATATTTTATTACAATATTTAACATTTCTATAAATATTTTATGTTTGCACATTATATTATGTATATATGCTCAATATTTAACATATCTTTTCTTCATTTTGAGATTTTATAAATTATTATATTTCTTTTCTAACAATTCACTCCTTTACAAAGTGGTGTAAATCGCTACAGCAACTTGTACTGTTATACTAAATAAAAGGGAAAAAAGATAATGCAAAGAAATAAAAAAAATACTATAACATCTTAGAAATGTAACAGTGCTGGAAAAATTCTAGATACAATATGATTTTTAGTAAAATTTTATAAATGCTCATGTTAAAATAAATAACTTATTAATCTTATTTCTGGGGATCCTGAAAAGCAGTACATATGACTTAGTAGAGATATAAAGTTGAATAAAATAATGTCAATATAATTACAATTATCAACCAAAAGAGAATTTGACCACACAGCAAATGCTCTAAAAAATATTGTGGTTTTGTTTTGTTTGCCTTGGTTTGGTTCGGTGTGAAGGATGATGTAATGATGGACACCTGGAACATATAAATACAAGAGTAGCACAAATATTGTCACTAATGCCAGAGACAAATAAAAAGAAAAAAATTACTTTTCTTCTAAAAGTAAATTTAGGGATAACTGCTAGAGATATTTGTCATCTATGTGATAAGAGGCAGAACATAATTAGGAAGAAAGGTTTGGCTTATTTCTTGGAGTTAGTGGTTAAATGCTAACTGGAAGCACAATTACTTTTTTTTAGGTGGACTATCAAAGAGAATAATCTTCTCACTGGAGTGTAGAACAGACAAGGCTGAAGGAAACTGAAGACCGAGATAAGGAGAATGATAGTAAACTCTCTACCTTTTAATGAAGCTGAGTCTCTAGGCTCATAGAAATTATGGAGAAAACTTTGAAGATGTGATTGGCTATTCTATTTTGAGAAATCAAGTGAGAGAGTTTCAATGGGCAAACGTTACATAGATCAAAAGGTAAATTTTGGACCTACAAGTTGGCTTACTATAAAATCCTTATGAAGTTTCAGAATTATTCTTGAGAATTTAGAGAAGTTGTAGAAAGCACTAAAAGATAGCGCAAATGTACATGAATAAGAAATGAGATTTTAAAAATAAGATCCCTGTACATTGTGCAATATATTTCAAAGCAGGGATCAGATAATATATTAACAATATTATTATTTGTAGAGTGAAGAAATATTGTTCAGAATAAAATAGGGTTAGTCATAGTTTCAGTCTAACTCAGGAAGTCAATGTGTAGCAAAAACTTTAGTTATGTGCCATGTGATTCTTCTATTAGCCATATCTTGACCAACATTTATATTAAACTAAGGGCCCGGTGCACAAAAATTTGTGCACTCGGGGTGGAGGGAGTCCCTCAGCCCGGCCTGTGCCTTCTCACAGTCTGGGACCCCTCAGTGGATGTCCTATGATGGCCCCAGTCTGCCAGGCACCTTTTGTGTGTGTGTGTGTATGTGTGTGTGTGTGGCCACTGGGGACCTGCCCCCAGCCTCATCTGAGGCTCAGAGCAGTCCTCCTGTGTGTGTCTACCTGCCCTCTATGTTGATCTCTCAGTCTCTTGCCCTCCCTGCATGTTGTTCTCCTTTTTGAGCTGTGACCAGGGCGGGGTGCTGCCTGCCTCCCAAGCTTGCCTACTGCCCATCTTCCTCCAGCCACCAGAAAGCAGGGAAAACCCCGCCTTGTGGTCAGGCCAGCCTTTTCCTGCTCCCTGATCCCCGGAAGGGACCTGGGAAGCCGCCAAGCAGGCCGCCAACTCTTTCCCACTCACCCGTCCCCTGCTGCCTTCCTTTCCCACTTCCCAGTG
>PVJC01039858.1:0-16054 GCA_004026665.1 Murina feae | reverse complement strand
CTTCCTTCCTTCCTTCCTTCCTTCCTTTCTTTCTTTCTTTCTTTCTTTCTTTCTTTCTTTCTTTCTTTCTTTCTTTCTTTCTTTCTTTCTTTCTTTCTTTTCTTTCTTGCATGTACCGGTTCAATTTTCCCAACACCATTTATGAAGAAACTGTTTTTACTCCATTGTATGCATTAGTCTCCCTTGTCAAATATTAATTGAGCATAATAGCATGGGTTGACCCCGGAAGTCTCTGTTCCATTGACCTATATGCCTGTTCTTGTGCCAGTACCTGGATGTTTTTATTACAGTGGCTTTATAGGATAACTTGATATCTGGTATTGTGATTCCTCCAACTTTTTTCTTCTTTCTCAAGATTACTGTGGCTATTTGGGGTCTTTTTGGTTCCATATACATTTTTGGAGTGTTCTATATTTGTGAAATATGCCCTTGGTGTTTTATTAAGGATTGCATTGAATCTGTAGATTGCTTTGAGTAGTACAGACATCTTAATAATGTTGATTCTACCAACTCATGAACACAGTATATGTTTCCACTTGTTTATGTCTTCCTTTATCTTTTTTCAATGTCCTATAGTTCTCCAAGTACAGGTCTTTTGCCTCCTTGATTAAGTTTATTCCTAAGTATCTTAATTTCTTGGTTGCAATGGTAAATGGGATTGTTTTTTTTTTCCATTTGTTTCTCTTTTTGAGAGATCATTATTGGTGTATAAAAATGCAATAGATGTCTGTGTGTTAATTTTGTATCCTGCTGCATTGCCAAATTCCTTTATTAAATCTAGTAGTTTTATGATGGACGTTTTAGTGTTTCCTATGTACAATATCATGTCAACTGCGAATAATGACAGTTTTACTTCCTCCTTTCCAATTTGGGTTCCTTTTATTTTTTCTTCTTGTCTGATCACTATGGAATAAGAGTGGTGAAAGCACATCCCTGTCTTTTTCCTGTTCTTAAAGGAAATGATTTTAGTTTTTGCCCATTGAGTATCATGTCCATGACAAGTCTGCCTATTTGGCCTCCATTTTCTCCTTCTCTCCCTCTGGAAGTTTTAAAATAAGAAAATACTGGCTAAGTTTAGCTTCCTAATACTAAATTCAAGACAACATTCAAATATTTGTGAAATATAATTATGTTTTTACTATTTCTTTCCTGTTAATTATTAGCTTTGGGACAAAATAGTAAATCAAATACAAGATAAATTTGGCAGCTAATCTTTGCTAGTACAAGCTAATCTTTTGCAGTGTTTAGTCTTTGTCTGTGATGTACGTAATTATGTCACATAGAAAGGAAATACCCTATATAATAAAACAGAAACATGTAAATTACCGTCCCTCCACTATGCTCACCAGCCAATCAGAAGTGAGTATGCAAATTAACTTGACAAAGATGGCAAGTTAATTTGCATACACAGGCACCAGGAGGAGAGCAGAGCAGGAAAGCCGGCAGAGTGGAGCGGCTTGGGGAGCCAAGTTCCCCAAGCCACCAGAGGAGAGCAGAGAAGGAGAGCTGGTGGCTTGGAGGACTTGGCAGAGTGGGAGGACATGGGACAGAGACAGCAGGAAGGGAACACCAGGAATTCTGGGAATCATAGTGCTGGTGGCAGCCCCAGGACCTGAAGTGGAAGCCCAGAGCACAGGGAGCACCAGGAATGCTGGGAATCAGTTCTGGTGGCAGAAAGATCTCCTAGACACTAGAGCAAAGTGAGCCTGGAGCAAGTTACTGTTGCGATGGGGATGGAGGGAAAGCAAAGGTGAGAGACATAAGTAAAATCATAGTGTCTAGGAAAAATTAAAGGGAAGATATCCTAAAACTTCCAGGAAATCTCCACCAATGAAGCAAAGAAAAAAAAAGCCTCTATTATTCTGTGAACAACAAACCAAACTGGGTTGGGGTCTCAGACAATTCGCTCATATGATTGCAAAGACAGAAACTCCCGAGTTAGAGAGGGCTCCCCTAATAGCTTCCAGATTGGTGAGGGTGCAGGCTGGCCTGAGGGACCCACTCCCAGTGCATGAATCTTCATGCACTGGGCCCCTAGTAAATAAATAAATAGATAGATAGATAGATAGATAGATAGATAAATAAATAAATAAATAAATATCATGTGAATACCATTTTGTTTTAAATGCACTTTGGCTTCCCCCTCAAAACTGGTTCATTGCTAAAACAAGCACTTTCTGACTACTTATTTTATATAAGCATTGTGTTTAGTGATGTGAGGCATTCGGAAAATTAATGTGAATTACATGCTGGAGTCTAGTAGACTCCTCAACAAGGTTGCATGCCCATTAAGCACTGGTTGTTAAGAATCAAACTGAAAACTCTGCTCTGTGGTTCTGGTTTAATCTTTCTTTTCCTAAAATTTCACCATAATCAGTAGGCCCTCAGTGCCTGGCCAACCAGACATTAGAAGGCACAATAAAAGCAGTCTTCAGATGTCACTAACCTACTGTTTACTTTTATTCTGGGTAAATGGTAAAGTTCTAGGCTTCAGAGCTCTTTAAAATAAGCTGAGTAGTCAAGACATAAAAGCTTATATAATATTTCGCATCTGTATTTGCTATCCATTCAGTCCACATATTATGGGATAGGAAAACTCTAAAGACACATGCTAGGCCCTCCATTTTTAATTACTTTCTGAAAAATTTTAATAAACATGCGTTAATGAATTAGAAGGCCATTTGAAAACTGTTTGTATCATAGAAACTCATGGAATTCTTACCATTTGCAACAGCATGGATGGAACTGGAGAGCATTATGCTAAGCTAAATAAGCCAGTCAGAGAAAGATAAATATCACACGATCTCACTCATTTGTGGCATATAATGAACAACATAAACAGATGAGCAAAAACAGATCCAGAGACAGAGAAGCATCGATCAGACTGTCAAACCTCAGAAGGAAGGTAGGGGAGGGTGAAGGTAAAGGGGTGAGATCAACCAAAGGACTTGTGTGCATGTATATGTCTTACCGACACACACAGACATTGTGAGGGCATATGTGGGGAGGAGGGGCGTAGTGAGGAGGATAAGGACACATGTGTAAAACCTTAATCAATAAAGAAAAAAAAGAATTTTAATTAGTCAGAAGCTAAGATGTTTTTTCAGTGGAAATGTCATATTTTAATACAAGATATGGTACAATTTCAGGTTCAAGGTGTTTTAAAAACATTAATCTTCAAATAAACTGGTATTATCACTGTTATTCCACAAACATAAAAAAGAAAAAGAAAAACTCATCTCTCCAATTCTTTCCAAAAACAAAAGCTAGCTTTGGCATTATTTATAGCTTTCTAGGCTCTTTGTCCAAGGGAGACGGGGGTATTTAGACAAGTGGATTGAACCGGTCTCCTGAGAGAGCCCTTGATAGATGTGCCAAATGAGAGATATAAGGAATGATGACTGCTGGCAAAACTTTGTCTCAGTGAAATAAGAACCTAGGGTACTTAAAGTTTCCATACCTATTTATAAAAGCTCCATGAAATGCAGTTGCAGCTTCTTAAAGGTCTTAATAAAGTATATATTTTTAATTTTGGCTGTAATCAAGGGAAATGGGAATGTTTTTAGATGTAAGGTGACATGTAATTACAGATTTTTATTTGTTTGTTTGTTTACAATCATTACAAGTAACTTCCCAACCTGGAATAATATAATGGCAATCACCCAATGGGTAAAAATTACTTTAATCAAGAGTCAGTTCCATTGTTCAACCACTGCTTTAATGGCCATGTTGCTGCTGTGGAAATAGAAATATTCTTTGCAATTCTTATATAGGATTTCTTTAATTATATGGCATAGGGTCCTCTAGTTGAACTAAAAAAAGGAAATAAAATTGTTCACTGTTTTGACATATTTGCTTACTTATTTCCTCAAAATTATTGAGCTACTACCTCAATGAAAGACTTAATATGTCTTTAAGGTCAGTTCTGCTTGGGCTTCTAATCAGTGCTTTGCTTCTTGGCAGCAAATGTAAATGGAAATCAGAGTAAATTACACTATACAAAGAAGGCAATAAATTAGTGTTTTGGGAGAGACAAAATTTTTCCTAGTAATAAATTCTTTTATAAAAATGACTATTTAGTGGGGGAAAAAAGAACATGTATCTTCTTTCTGCGAATTTAATCTAAAAAATTAAGTCTAGTGAGAACACACACACACATTTTCTTATTAAAAATCTAAAGGATTATATAAACACTTCTCTTTGTAAGTCTGATTCCTAAGAAAGAAATTACCTTAATGACTCTTCATTTGTCACCTCCAGAAATAAGCAAGTTGGGTATTTCTTTTATTAAGATGTGTTAGAACATCCTTAATAGGGCAGCCTTCTAAAGAGGCTATCAGCTTTGAGAAAGATCATACTATACTAAGTAATGAGATAGGAGAATACATTGAACAGCTTGACTTCTGCTGACGTTTACTTAAGAGTGTGAAGTGTTTTAAATTAGATTATGTTAGTATTGATGAAACATGCACAGGGGGGAAATAATTTAAAGGCTTTGTTCCATTTTGAGAGCTAGATAAATGGTATAATTTAAAAATAAAGCACTGTGACCCAGCAGTAAGGTAACAACTCTCGTATGCTGTTGAAGACAGTGGGAATTGGGGCCACTTTTTGGAAGCCAATTTAGTAATTTCTATTGTATTTACAATGCATTTACCCATTGACCTGGCGATTAAGCATGCAGATTAGAATTGCCCCTAGGTAAACTTGTAACAATTCACCAAAACAGATATATAACAGCATTCATTGCAGTATTTTTGAAATAGTAAAAGAGGAATGTTACAAAAATAATCTAAAATATAAACATCCAACAAAATAGGGGATGGTTAAATTAAATGTATATTCATTTAATGGAACACTTTAAGTCAATAAGAAGTATAAAGTGATTCTGTATATGCTGATACGGAAAGGACGCCAGGATGGATTAGTAGGTAAATAAGCCAGATAGACCATTGTAAAGTCTCTTTCGGGTAACTGAAAAAGCAGAAATATAGATGTGCCTTGACTTCAGATGGGGTTAGTTCCCCATAAACCCATCCTAGGCACTTAATACATCTAACCTACTGAACATCAGAGCTTAGCCCAGCCTATTTCAAACGTGCTCAGAACACTTACTTTAGCCAAGAGCTGGGCAAAACCATCTAACAATGAATCCACTGTAGAGTATTGGTCGGTTAGAGTATAGTGATGGTGAGGCTGACGTGGAGCTGCAGGTCGTTGCCACTGGCCAGCATCATGAGAAAGTATTGTATGTGTCACATATCTCTAACCCAGGAAAACATCCACATGCAGAATTTTTTTAAAAATATATTTTATTGATTTTTCACAGAGAGGAAGGGAGAGGGATAGAGAGTTAGAAACATCGATCAGCTGCCTCCTGCACACTCCCCACTGGGGATGTGCCTGCAACCAAGGTACATGGCTTTGACCGGAATCGAACCTGAGACCCTTGAGTCCACAGCCCAATGCTTTATCCACTGAGCCAAACCGGTCAGGGCAACATTCAGAATTTGAGGTATGGTTTCTACTGAATACGTATTGCCTTTGTACCATCGTAAAGTTGAAAAATCGTAAGTCAGGGACCATTTGCATCTACATATATATATTTGTGTAGATACACTGATATTTATGTCAATTTACATATTGAAGAATCATGTGCATCTCGCCGATTTTCTGCTTATCTAGACGGTAAAGTGAATATGTAAGCTTTGGCTTTGGCTTAAAGGAGAGAGGTCCTAGCTGGTGAGGATTGCTGATGCTTTTCCTTTCTATTTGATAGCTTAATGTACAGTTTGATTTTAAAAAATAATATACATCTATTTTTTTTAAATATTGATATGAGTGTTCTGAAGTAAGTTGCTGCTATTGGCTTTTACTTTTATATAGTGCAAAAAAAAAACCAGTAAATAATACTTTACAAAATAATAAAGCACTGTTGTTAGGTCATGAAGCATGACAAACTCCAGCACACAAAGGATGGTATTGTCAGGAAATCAACTCAGGTTGTCTGTGTAATATTCTCATCGCAAACTAAGTCAGCTCCCTCGGGTACCTTCCCACAAGCATCCCTCATCCGGGTGGCAGGCAGGTCTACTTGGTTCAAGACAGCGGCAGACATCATATATACCTCCCCTTCTGTGCAAGAAAATTTGAAATCAGTCATTGCACTTGTCTTCCTAGTCTGTGGAAGGAGAGCATACTACGTAAGAAAGGCAGTTTAACACAGATTCTGTTATGGGAGCCATTCTAAAAGGAAGCCATAGAATGACTGTCTTGACCTTTTGAATCTTTTTAGAACTGCAACTTCCGGTGAGCCCCTCTGTGTGTTTGGACCAGAGCACACAATTCAAGCTGAGCTCTTGGAGTCACCTTTTAAAAACCATGAAGCCGCATATGTGGAAACCATGGGCCTGGAGACGTGGACAGCTGTAAGCTAATCATTCAGATGTTATGTCCAGTGCACATTTTTAGGAGACCGCTAGCAAGAGAAAAGCACTGAGTAGATCTAGTGGGTTTTGTATGTTTGAATTATTAGGTCTGTTACATAATTTTTGGTTATTTTTTAAAACAATATATTTTTATTGATTTCAGAAGGGAAGAGAGAGGGAAAGAGAGAGAAAGAGAGAGAGAGAGAGAGAGAGAGAGAGAGAGAGAGAGAGAGAGAGAGAGAAACATCAATGATGAGAGAGAATCAATGATAGGCTGCCTCCTGCACATCACCTTCTGGGGATCAAGCCAGAGGCCTGCGTAGGTGCCCTGACCTGGAATTGAACTGTGACCTCCTGGTTCATGGGTCAATGTTCAACCACTGAGCAACAGTGGCCTGTAAAAGAATGCCATCATTGATTTTTTTCTAGAGTAGTTCAAACCTCTCCTGCCACAGAATAAACATTTGGGTAAACAGAACTCTTATTTAGGAAGTTACATTAATATAAGTTGAATTTAAAAGCTTGAAAATGTGAAACTATAAAATTTTAACTTCCATTTTATGCTCAAATGACATTGCCTTAGTCTGTGAGTATGGCTGAATGAAATTTTTTCCTAGTTATTTTTTTATGGCTTTCAGGATCTAAGAAAGCAACTTGGAGTGCCATATTACTTCTAGAAAAATGACTTGTAAAATAGATATTAAGAGATTTTAATTATCTTGCCTATAACACAAAATAGTTTTCCCTGTCTAATTTTATAATTATTAAGTAGTTATTTCCAGAGTTAATAGTATTCATTGAAGAATCATATGCACCTTTTGCTTAGATATTTTGAATATAGAAACATGCTAAAGAAAAACAAGTAGTTATACATTTTGGTACCATTTATGATGAAAGTACAGTTATTCATCATAAACTATTAAACTAGTGTTATTTTTCCTTTTAGACTAAACTATTTTCTTGATGTTTCATCCCTTAACTCCTAAATATTTGTGGTGACGGTTATTAGGTAGAAACAAACTAGTGGGGAAAGGATTTTGGCATATTTTGGTGAGCTGTCCACTATTGAGAAATTTAACATCTTTTCCTGTTGAGGAAAAGATAAAGTAAAGGCAGGTCAGGGCAGAGCCAGGTCATTTCAGGGGGTTCACTGTTCCCTAATCTGTAATTTGTACCACTTTTGCGACTGTAGTTCCATATGTGAATAATTTAAATTTTTTTAAATCTTTAAACCTTATTTTAGGTACTGTTTTTATACCATTCTTTCCTTAAAAAAATATTTTTATTAACTCTGCCTGAGTGGAGAACTCTTATTAATTTGATCTCTTTTCTCTGTACCTGTATATTCCCTGAAAGTGATGCTAATAAATAGTAAAATTGTTTGAGGAAACCCACACACTGAAAGCTGGGGTCCAACAAAGGATAGATGAGTGTACGAAGCTTTGTGATAATTTACAAATGACGTCCTCACGCTACATTGTAGGACTTTAACTGTGTTGTTTTGTTTTTCAGGGATCAAACAACAATCCTTGCTCCACATGAGACCATATTTAGAGCTGAAGATCTGTCTGTGATTCTTAAAGCGTATGTGCTGGTGACATCCTTAACCCCTTTGCGTGCCTTCATTCATTCGACTGGCATGGTTTGGAATCCACCTAAGAGAAAACGCTTCACTGTCAAGGTAACATTTCCATCAAAGCTGTTATTTCACACGAAAGGAGAAGTAAAGGGAGTTGGGCTGCCTTTCTCCAGTCTTTGTGATTATCAAAACCCATTGAACAAAAATTGCAGCAACTTATTTTGCAAGCAGAGATTTCCCTTTAATAGGTGTAGGTTCAGAAATCATCTGGAAGCAGCTTAATTCACTAGGGCTCACTACATCTTTTTTTCTCAATCCATCCTTTTAGTTCAGTTTTTTGACCTATTACCAAGCTAGCAGTCAGTTTTCTTGACTTTCCATTATTCAAGACAAATAGAGTCTATGTAATTTTGTCTGTGTGGTTTTGCTTCATTCTTTGAAAATACAAGGCCTATTTCATTACAACGGTAAATATGGAATATTTGCTGAGTGAAAAATGGATGCTCTCAAGTGTTCCTAACGCAGTTCCTAAAGTAGCAATGAACCAGGACCTAAAGGATGATGAGAAAGTTTTCAGGGAAGAACTTAATAATACCCCCAAGAAGTTTAGTTATAAAAGGTAACTCAGGTTAACTCAGTTGGAAAATAAAGCTTTAGTGACAACATGGTTGATGAATATTAAGGCATTTTCGATTCTACAGAAATAATTGTTCAGAGGACAGATATGAGGTGATTTCTCTGGTCAGAATTTCATCCCCTAAACCAGTGGTTCTCAACCTTCTGGCCCTTTAAATACAGTTCCTCATGTTGTGACCCAACCATAAAATCATTTCTGTTGCTACTCCATTGTTAGAGAAAAACCGGAGAAGAACCAAGCAACGCTTCGAGAGATGGAGTTACATTTATTATGAGTGGGGCCCAGAGGAAAATGTTTCTCAAAGTCTGGGTGGTATCACACAGGAAGTTTCCTGTATTTATACGATTTTACCTTCTTTGTCTCCCAAATATGTTTTTTTTCCAGTTCCCTTTGCAAGTTCTTAAAGGGCCCTATGTGCTGGGGCTTTGAGACCTCAACCAAGGCTTGGCCTGACGCCAGTACTGATGACTTCATCTGGAGAAAGTTGAATGGCCTCTCTGAAATGGGGGTAGCATTTACAGAAGCCAGAAATAGCAGGGTTAAAATTTCAAACAGCAGTTTTTATATAAGATGGCTGCATCATCATAACAGTAGTAACAGTTGCTACTGTTATGAATCGTAATGTAAATCTGTGATATGCAGGACGGTCTTAGGCGACACCTGTGAAAGGGTCGTTTGACTGCCAAAGGGGTCGTGACCCACAGGTTGAGAACCAGTGCCCTAAACTCTTAGGAAGAAAAGCCCTGGGAAGGGGCATGTCCCTCCATTAAAATCCATCAAATTTGGGTTGGAGAGGGAAGAGGGTAGATGCACAACTGTAATCTTGTAGGTCTCCTCCTCAGCTCCTCACCTGAGCAGGTGGACTTTGTGTTCTTAACAGGGAAGGAGCAGGCAGGGGGTGTCCCAGAGGATCATGGGGGAGAGGCAGGAGGAAAACAAAAATCTTTTCCCCCAAAGAAGTTGTCCCTGTCCACGGCCACTACCGGTGGACCAGCTCAGAGCAGCTTGCATCTCCCTTTCGCTCAGGTTTCTGCGATTTGTCCTTCCGTTGCCTTCATGCTCCTCGCTCCTCACTCATTTCACCTATGCTTGGTGACCATCTTGATGAAAACCCTAAAGGTTCTAGGTACTTCAAGCAGTTTCAGTTTTCTCTTTCTGTTTTATGTAAACACTACTTCCCCAACCACAGTAGCAATGCGCTGGCCGAAATGATATGCATTTTTGTGATAGTTTTTATGGATTTCCTGGGGTTAAATCAAAAGAAAAGAAAAGAAAGCTCTCTGTGATTTGATTTCTTTATACTTTCTTTTTTAAAAAAATATATATATTTTTAATTTTTCAATTAGAGTTGAGGTACAGTGTAGTTTCAGGTGCACAACCAGTGATTGGACATTTATTTAGCTTACAAAGTGATCATCCTGATAAATCTAGTGCCATCTAATACCATACATAGTTATTATAATATTATTGACTATATTTCCTATGCTGTACTTTACATCCCATGACTATTCTGTACCTGCTAATTTGTCCTTAATTTTTTAAAAATTCTTATTGTTGAAAGTATTACATATGTCCCCTTTATCTCTCATTGTCCTCTCCCAGGCTGCCCCCGCCCCTATCCCAGGCCTGCACTATTGTCTTTGTCCATTGGTTATACTTATATGCATACAAGTTCTTTGGTTGATCTCTTACACCACCCTTCTGCCACGCCCCCCCGCCCCCCCATCATCCCCTGCCTTCCCTCTGAGGTTTGATGGACTGTTCATTGTTTTTATGTCTCTGGATCTATTTTTGTTCATCAGTCTATATTGTTGATTTCTTTATATTTTCATACTCTATTCACTACTTAGTGTTTATTCATCTCTTTTTGAGCCTGTGGGAAAGACGCAACCTGCAGCTGTAGTACAGCAAGCATGCGGTTCTCTTCATTTCCACCCCTTTCTTTGGGATTTGTCTTTTCAAGATCTTGCTTAATTCCTCTGGGCAACACTGTTACCTGCTCTCAGAGAAAGGTAATGTGGCTTCTTGGGTTAATGTGCCAGAGAGTGATTCTTCCTTATGAGGTTAAAGTTATGCGTAATGCTACAAATAGATTTCAGAAAACAAGGGTTATTTATTATCCTTCAACTGAAGTACATATTGACTCAGCTAAAACAAATAGATTATGCTTATCTGTTAAGTCAGTACTGTCCCCCACAACCTTGCTCCCTCTTGATATTTTTAAATGTGGAAAAAATACACAGAAATGGTTCTCAATGCTAATGTGGAAGACAGGACCAAAATCTACTTTAAAGACTAATCATGTGACATTCAAGTGTTATTAAACACTGCTCTTTTAAATTCCACAGGACATAAAGTGTGTGTATGTATATGTGTGTGTACCGAGTCCTGAATTCAAAGGCGAAATTACTTAGTTAAATCAATGGTGATTTATGTACTATGCAGTGAGGCAAGCCCACTAAACTGGTTATCTGTGGCCATTTATAGACTATTCTGGCAGCTAACAGAGGTATGACAGGAATAACAGATATAACTATGAGCTCACTTATTTCCAGTTAGGTCTGCTTCTGGATATTTTATCCACTGAAGCTTCGGAGAGATTTGAAAATATAAAGAAAATCAAATTTGAGAAATAATGGACAACAGAAATGTGTAAACTATATTTGTTAACCAAATTTTTCTAAAATCCCCTTCTATACAATAAAAATAATTTAAAATTTAAGTGCTAGCTGTTTCCAAAGGATTTCAAATTTAAAAGGGGGAGGAAGATTGGAAAAAGTAAAGAAAATGAACAGCAAATGAAACATTTGCTTAGTATATCATTTGAGCTGAAGTTTTTAGATGTTGTACTCAAAAAAATTTTCCTCCATGAAGTTCTCAATTCAATTAGAAAACACTCCAGTTGTACTAGTATCTATGAATTTATAACTCTTTCATAACCATTCTAACTATAACTTTTGGTCAAATGCATCCATGGCTATCCTTATACACAGATCACATAAAATAACTATAAGAAATTCATAAATTAAAATTTGGTTCTTAGAGTAAAAAGTCACAAGTTATTCCTTTATCCATTGTGAAGTTATCCAGAAGAGAGGAAACTCTCATATGTGCAACGAGGGTTTGACATCTGAAGATTCTTTATACCTGTGGCCATACCTGTGATCATAGGTGACTGTTTTGATGAAAATCTGTTGCTGGAGTGATTTGTGATTTGTGACAGGAAGATCTGTGAAAAGCCTTATTTTATCTTGTTGAGACATAAATGAATTCATCATTTGATCAACTTTTCTTTTGTTCATTTGTTGATATTCAGTATGCAAAAGTTTTATAAAGATGAGTCTTTGAATGCAATCAGTGCCCAATAAATGTGTCTTGAATTGAGTTCAGTTGAGGATCATTTAAAAAATTTAAATGTGTGAAGAACTTGCCCAAGTCTATTTAATCCCTGTCTCATTCAGCCCCTGTATTTCAAAACGATCTTCCAACGTCTTTTCAGTAAACATGTTAGACAGATGTCATAACAGGAATGTCTTGGCAGGGCCACTTTGACAGAACGGGGAAAACATGAGACATTGCAGCCTTCTTCTCAGGCTGGTATCTGTGAGCATCATCTCCATTGGAAACCCAAGTTAAAGCAGGCTCCTGCCCTGTCGGGGGCTCTGAGTCACCAGCTGTCTTCCCCCATCGCATCGGCCTTGGGGGACCATTCTTCCAAGTCCTGGGCCTGGAGTTTCTCTCACATCGATGCGATCAGCACATGTGCACAGAGGGGAGAGAGGCCGTTGGCAAAGCAGGGGATGCTATTTACAAGGACCCTTTTTAAAGAATGCGTATGTCTCTTACTGGGTTTTAAAGACATGACATGTTGCAGGGATGAAGTTAGCCTCACTTGTCATCAATATCCATGCAGTGTCTTTCATAATGTCAGGTGAGATAGTTCATATATTCCCAGGGTAAAAGTGTCTTTGGAAGCAAGTATAAAGTTACAGCATGTTTTTCAACTTTAGGAAGTGTTCTTCTCTCAATCTTCATTTTACAGCTAAAACTGCAGGCTGTGGAGCAGACCTTGTAAAAGCCTTTTCCCCTGGGCATTTGGCCCTTCTGCAGACCAGGGAGATTTATGTCAGATGTAGAAAGAATGGAAATAAAAGCTTGCACCTGGGAGTTTGTAAAATGAGTTGATGTGTTACTTAATCTACTTTTGCTTGGAATAAATTTAAAAATTGCATCAGAGTGTTCATTTTAAAATACGATTCTGTATATGTAGAAATTATAATCAGCATAAAATTAAACATGTGACTAAACCTGACTAAGAGTAAAAATCAAAATAATAACTGCAAGATAACTCTTATCTCATCGGCTCACATTGGCATTAAATATTATTTCAGATATCTATTTGGTCTATAAGAAGAATAATTATTTTGCAAATGCATATGATTTTATTGTATATAACATTAATGCAAAATAATTTTATACTCTTGATAGCATCTTTGTCTCTTGTTTTGAAAAATTTTATTTATTCGTTCATTCATTTTATTAATTCCCAACTTTGCTCCATAAAAGATTTGTCAGGTAATTTTATTCCTTTATCAGTTTCTTAATACTGAACCTCAATTCGTATCCTAAGTAAAAAGAAAATTATTCATTAACTGTGGTCATGTTTATTTGACCAAAATGATCATTTAAACACATGATTCTAATTTTCAGAACAGCAGGCAACATGTTAAAATCCCCAGAGCCTCAGAGAGTGCCTGGAACATGGCTGACACCCACAAAATGTTTACCAGTGCATCGTGCCTATCATGATCATTTTTATTAAAGTTCCCTCATTAATTGTAACATACGGAAAACTTTCACCTTGGAAAAATATGATTTAAAAGTAGGTTCTGTAACAAAAGATGTTATATGTAAATTCAAACATATCTCTTCTGAATTAATGTAGTAATCTGATAAATATATGAAAATATAATAAACTGAAATGTATGCATTATATATTACATGTATATCCAGTGAGTGGCTAGAATCCAGGGGTCCTCAAACTATGGCCCACAGGTCACATGCGGCCTGCCAAGGACATTTATCTGGCTCGCCGGGTGTTTTTGCCACCTTGTTTTTTTTACTTCAAAATAAGATATGTGCAGTGTGCATAGGAATTTGTTCATAGTTGTTTTTTTTTTAAACTATAGCCCAGCCCTCCAATGGTCTGAGGGACAGTGAACTGGCCCCCTGTTTAAAACGTTTGAGGACCCCTGATTGATTGTTATGACCACCTGACATTTGTAGGCAAATTAGCTATAATTTTGCGCTGAAGTTGCTAGAGGGCCAGACCATTATAAATAGGGAAGCAGGTTGTTCACCACGACAGTAGAAGTGATTGATTTTTTTGAAGATATGGGTAAAAAATGCTATTTATTAGCCTTTGAACGTGGGATATATTTGAACGTGAGTGCCCAGATTATTATGACCACCCATCAGTACTTCATTGAGCCACCTTTTGCCTTCAATACTGCGGCTTCTTCTTAGCATTGACTTCACGAGATGTTGAAAGGTGATGCAAGGAATCTGACACCATGCCTGATGAATAGCACTGTCCAGTTCTGTGAGATTTGATGGTTGTGGAACCAGCTGCCTGATGACTCTTTCAACTTCGTCCCACAAATGCTACATTGGATTGAGATCTGGTGATTGTGGGGCCACCTAAGCAAGGTAAAGTCTCCCTCATGTTCTTGAAACCACTCCTGCACAATACAAGCACCATGGCATGGCGCATTGTCTTGTTGGAAGAAGCCATCTCTATTGGGATATGCCATCAACATGACAGGATAAACTTGATCAGCAACGATACTTAGGTATGTTGTGCTATTCAGACGTTGTTCCACACAAATTAAAGGGCCCAAATCATGTCAGGAAAACATGCCCCAAACCATAACACTGCCCCCACCAGCTTGAAGGGTTGTACTCATGCCTGTGGGGTGCATGCTTTCATGCTGTTTCCACCAAATTCTCACTCTGCCATCTGCATGATGCAACTGGAAACATGATTCATTGGACCACATGACTTTTTCCAATGCTCGACTGTCCAATCTTTGTGTTCCTGTGTGAATTAAAGACATTTTATCTTGGTAACTGCAGACAGCAAAGGTGTTCGAACAGGCCTTTGGCTTCCATACCTCATACAATGCAGTGTATGGCTAATTTGCCTACAAATGTCAGGTGATTATAGTAATCTGACCACTCAGTGTGTGTGTGTGTGTGTGTGTGTGTGTATCCCATGTTCAAAGGTTGTTAAATTGCATTGTTTACCCATATCTTCAGAAAAAAATCACTTCTATTGTCATGGTAAACAACCTGCTTTCCTATTTATAATGGTCTGGCCCTCTAGCAACTTCAGCATGAAATTATAGCTAATTTGCCTACAAATGTCAGATGGTCATAATAACCTGGCCACTCAGTGTATATAAAAAAGGTTACAGTGACAACATAAGGTAAAACAACTCTAATGAATATATTTGCTGATTATTATTTCCTTTAGTTCTAGAAAAGTGATGGGCAATTGTTAATTACATATCAGAAAAGTAGAAGTTAGCTAATATGCAAAGATTTCAGAAAGTGTTAAATTAGGAGAGGTGAGTGAATCCCTTCCGAATGTTCTGAAGATGGGGGGGATTCCTTGGTGGCACCTTGGATGGTGGGATGTGTATTCCTCTAGTCCTTTGCTCCCCCTTCACTTGTCTTATTCAAAGCTCCCTCTCCATGGATTCATCTAGGGGACACCTGTGTGTGATGAGGATGGGGTGCAGCTGAGGACTTGACAAGACCAAGTGTTATTTCCCCAAACGGAAGCCTAGAAATCCATGGCCTGTGGATGTCGCAGAAACTCGTATAAGTTAGTCTATGCAGGCTTTTCCTCTCTCTGCCGTTGTCCAGCACAGGAGTGTCACTCTGATTCCATTATACATCAACACAAGTTCATAAAACATGACATTGAAAAAAGGTAAATAAGTAATGTCTGAAATGCCTTAAATGTTCTCAGAGAGCAGCACCATCTTAATTTTTGAGTGCCTTGTTTTTCTTTGTTTTTTTTAATTTATCTTTATTGTTCAGATTATTACAATTGTTCCTCTTTTTTCCCCCATAGCTCCCCTCCTCCCATTTCCCACCCCAACTTCTGTCCTTGCCCCCCCACTGTCCTCATCCATAGGTGTACGATTATTGTCCAGTCTCTTCACGCACCCCCAACACCCTTAACCCCCGAAAATTGTCCATCCACTCCATTCTATGCCTCTGATTCTATTCTATTCACCAGTTTATTCTGTTCATCAGATTTTTTATTCACTTGATTCTTAGATTCACTTGTTGATATATATTTGTTGTTCATAATTTTTACTTTCCTTTTTCTTCTTCCTC
>PVJC01039857.1:0-16061 GCA_004026665.1 Murina feae | reverse complement strand
CTGCCGCAATGGAAAGGGCTGTTTACTCAGGTCCGTGAGTGGCGGCCGCCATGTTGGCTGGGCTAATTTGCATACAGCTGCTCTGATTGGCTGGTGGGCGTGGCTTACCCTGTCTTGGAGAAACGGTTAATTTTAATATTTCGCTTTTATAGAGTAGATATATATTTCAAAACTGATGTGGCCTTTGCCAGTGTTTCTCAGTGGTTAGAGTATCCACCCATGCATGGAAGACTTTTTGGTTCCATCCCTGGTCAAGGCCACATACCTGGGTTTCAGGTGTGATCCCAGGCCCCAGACAGGGTGCGTGCAGAAGGCAACCAATTCATGTGTCTCTCTCATGCGGATCTCTCTTCCTCCTTCCCTTCTGCTCTCTCTAAAAACCAATGGGAAAAATATCCTCAGGTAAGGATTAACAACAACAATGAAAAGAATGCTGATCTGACTAGGGTGTGAAAGTGCTCATGAAACAACAATCCCAGGCAATTGAAGAGGTAGAAAAAATGTTGTTGATTTGAATAAACAGAAAGCAATTAGCTGGTGATAGCATTTTGGAGGCAATGTTACATGAAAAAGCGAAGATGTTGCAGCTGACCTCTTGAAAGACGCCCCTAGAATGAGTGCTGAACAGGTGCTGAAAGTGATTCATTTAGGGCTAGTAGGAAATGGTTCTTTAATTTTAAAAAAGAAGTGTTTGTTTATAAATTAAACAGTATATTAGACATGTACAGTATATAAAAAAGGTTCACACAGGGAATCATTTGGGGGTCCAGAATAGATTAATTCAATTTATATTATTATATTATAATATTATATACTAGGGGCCCGGTGCACAAAAATTTGTGCACTGGGGTGAGGGGGTCCCTCAGCCCGGCCTCTCACAGTCTAGGACCCCTCAGGGGATATCCACCTGCTGGTGTGCCTGGCCAGCCTGGGTGAGGGGCTGATGGCTGTTTGCAGGCTGGCCAAGCCCCCCAGTGGGGACCCTCACCCCATGGGGGTGTGACCAGCCTGGGTGAGGGGTTGAGGGCCATTTTCAGGCTGCCCACAGCTCCCATTGACCCAACGTCCCAGCGAGGCTGGCTGGAATCAGGTTTCTGGGGTTTATCTTCTACAATTGAAACTTTGTTGCCTTGAGCGGAGGCCTAGGCAGGCAACAAAGCCTCCTGTTCGCTTCAGCTCTGTGGCTTCTATAGTTGAAACATTGTTGCCTTGAGCAGAGGCCAGGCTGGCCTAGGCAGGCAGTTTCAACTCCATTGCTGGTGCAACAGAAGCCTGTTTGCTCTAGCTCCGTGGCTGCTGGCTGCCATCTTGGTTGGGTTAATTTGCATACAGCCTCTCTGATCAGCTGGTGGGCATGGCTTGGCGGGGGTGTGTCTTAGGTGTCTCAGAGTGACAATTGTTTTGTATATTACTCTTTTATTAGATTATAACAAATTGCTTCTCAAACAGGCCTCTGGAATGAATTAAGTTTGAGAACCGAGGTTCCA
This sequence comes from Murina feae, assembly GCA_004026665.1. Lineage (NCBI taxonomy): Eukaryota > Metazoa > Chordata > Mammalia > Chiroptera > Vespertilionidae > Murina > Murina feae. The sequence continues at coordinate 14,574 of PVJC01039857.1, read as the reverse complement.
CTGTACTTTTAACAGCTCAAGGACACATCCTTAGGCTAACCCCAGGTCCCCTTTCCCCACTCTTTCAAATGCCTGCCTGGGAAAGCTCAATGCTGCCTGGAGAATTTACTATTTGTTCCAGCCGAAACTTGGTGTTAGGCAGATAGGCCCCAGAACCCCCTATTTGAGCAGTTACTTTTGAAAGCTTTCAATTATAAATCTTTTGCTGCTTTCTTTCTTTTTGAAATGCAAACATTCAAGAGATAACTCATTCCCAGTCCAGGGCTCTTACTTGCATCACTGCCTCCTGTCACAAAAATGCAAAAAGAGCCTGTGATGAATTGCTCTGAAAAAAAATGCAAAAAGTTTGTCTTCCAGTTAAATGCTAATTAACAAACCCAGATGGTCTCATCACATGGACCAACCAACCCCTTAACACTCTTCAGAGCCTTTTCCTTAGCACACACCAGCTTTTACAAAGTCTATCTTTTGTCTTAGTGATGTTAAATTCAGTTCACATCAGGCCCTTTCTCCTATTGTAATAGTCATTACTGAATAAATTTTGTTCTTAATGTTTTAACTAATGTCTGGTTTTCTCTGTCATTGACGGTTTTCTGTGTTGTGTGTTGATTCAGAAAGGGGAGAGGTTAAGGCAGTGAAGAGAACTTACACATTTATATGCAAAGCCCATGGACACCAGCAATAGGATAGTGAAGACCTGGGTGGATGGGTGGGGGTTGGGTAGGAGCTGGGCAGAGTGGGGTGGAAGGTAGTTAAGGGGAGGGTGGGAGATGTCACTAATACTATCAATAATAAATAGTGGGGGGTTTTAAAAAAAGAAAGGGGAAAATTTCAGGTACAGTCATGAGCTACTTAATGACTTAGTCCAGCGGTTCTCAACCTGTGGGTCGCAACCTCTTGGGCGGTCGAATGACCCTTTCACAGGGGTCACCTAAGACCATCCTGCATATCAGATATTTACATTACAATTCATAACAGGAGCAACATTACAGTTATGAAGTAGCGATGAAAATAATTTTATGGTTGGGTCACAACATGAGGAACTGTATTTAAAGGGCCAGGAGGTTGGGAACCACTGACTTAGTCAATGATAGACTATATATATGATGGTGGTACAATCCTATATAATAAAACCCTAATATGCAAATCGACCAAACGGCAGAATGACTGGTCACTTTGATGCACACTGCCACCAGGGGACAGATGCTCAATGCAGGAGCTGTCCCTCGTGGTCAGTGTGTTCCCACAGGGGGCATGCTGCTCAGTCAGAAGCCAGGCTCACAGCTGGCGAGTGCAGTGGTGGTGGCAGGAGCCTCTCCTTCCTCCATGTCAATGCTAAGAACCCTTCAGAGGATGTCTGCCTAAGCTGGCAGGCGGACATCCCCCAAAGGGTCCCGGACTGCAAGAGGGCGCAGGCTGGGCTGAGGGATCCCCTCTTCCACCTCCACCCCCAGCGCACCAGGTCTCTAGTCTATATATATAAAAGCCTAAGCGACCCTTTGACCATTTGGTAGCTATGATGTTCAATTCACAGGCATGGAAACATGGAACAGACTGATGAATCTCAGAGGGAAGTGGGGAGGGGAGAGGGTGAGAAGAGATTAACCAAAGATCTTATATGAGTGCTGGAGGATGGTGCATGGATTCATGCACCGGTGAGGGCCCTCTGCCTGGCCTGCAGGGATTGGACTGAAACTGGCAGTCCAACATCCCCTGAGGTGTCCTGGATTGCAAGAGGGTGAAGGCCAGGCCAAGGGACCCCACAGGTGCACGAATTCGTGCACCAGGCCTCTAATCTAAACTAATAAAAGCATAATATTAAAATTAACCGTCTCTTTGGGACGGGTAAGCCATGCTCACCAGCCAATCAGAGCGACTGTATGCAAATTAACCCAGCCAACATGGAGGCTGCCACTCACGGACCTGAGTAAATGGCAGCTTCCATTGCAGAAGGAGTGAAACTGAAACTGTTTGCGGCCGGCTCCGCTTATCCTGGCTCAAGGCAAAACATATTTGCAATAAAGTGTCAATCATAGACAGCAGGCCTGGCCTGACTACTAAGGGTAACAATGTCTCATTATAGAAGCCCGGGAGGTGAAGCAGAGGAGGCTTTGTTACTAGGCCTCAGCTTAAAGGAACAGTGCATCAATTATAGAAGATAAACAAACCCCAGAAACCTGCTTCCAGCCAGCCTTGCTGGGACATTGGGTCAATGGGAGCTGTGAGCAGCCTGAAAGCCTGAAAGTGCCAATCAGCCAGTCACTCACGCTGGCCACATCCCAATGGGGTGAGGGACATTACTGGGGGGCTTGGCCAGTCTGCAAACAGCCATCAGCCCCTCACCCAGTCTGGCCAGGTACCCCAGTAGGGACCCAAAACCTGAAGGGGCTGTGGGCAGCCTGTAAACAGCCCTCAGCCCCTCACCCAGGCTGGCCACACCTCCATGGAGTCAGGGTCCCCACTGAGGGGATTGGCTAGCCTGCAAACAGCCATCAGCCCCTCACCCAGGCTGGTCAGGCACGCCAGCAGGTGGACATCCCCAGAGGGGTCCCAGACTGTGAGAGGGCACAGGCCGGGCTGAAGGACCTCCCGAGTGCACAAATTTTTGTGCACCGGGCCCCTAGTAAGATTATAATGGAGCTGTAAATTCCTATGGTGTAGTGATGTCATAGCCATTGTAAAGTCATGGGGCAACACATTACTCACTTGTTTGTGGTGATGCTGGTGTAAACAAATCTACTGAGCTGCCAGTGGTATAAAAGTGGATATACAGTTACATACAGTATATACCACCTTTTTTCACCATCAATCCTGTCTTGAACAGTACATAAAACTTGATGATGATGATAAATGACTATGGCTGGTTTGTGCATTTACTATATTATACCTTTGTTATTTTAGAGTGTTATAAAACAGTATGCTGTTATGTTAGCAGCAGCCTCATACATCTTGTGTTTACCTGTCTCTTGATTCTATCATTTTTGCTTATGTTTGATTTAATCTCATGTTGCTTGGTATAGTAACAAGCTGTGCAGACTTGTAGCCTAGGAATAATAATAGGCTATGCCACATAGCCAAGTGTATAGTAGGTTCTACTATCTAGGTTTGTGTAAGAGCACCCTGTATGACGTTTATGCAATGATAAAATCAACTAAAGACAACATTTCTCAAAACATATCCCTTTGTTAAGCATAGCTATACTCTAGTACTTCCACACCAGGGCAGCTTTAACCGTCTTTGAACTGCATAGCACTGCCAGTCTTCCTCCATTTTTATCCCATTCCACCTCGATCCTCCCTGTTCTCTGACTTGGTTGGGGCCTTGGTTCCCAAACTGGCAGGTAAACAGGATACAATACTCTGAGTCACTTTTAGTACCTCCTTTCCCCCCATACGTTCAAATTCTATTTCGTCCTCCCTGGAATATCCTCTCCTTTCCATTCTTGATGCAATTGCTCTAGGTCAGGACTCATTATTTCTTGCCTAAATGAATCTAATTACCTTTTCACTAATCTCCCTACTTCCAAAGTGCTACTTTTAAAACACTGATCACCTCACTCTTCTCAGACCTTCTGACTCTATTGCCTAGTGAATAAAGTTAAAACTCCTTAGCAGGCATTTGGGGCTCCCCATGCTCTCATCTTTTTTTTCTTCTAATAATATATTTTTATTGATTTCAGAGAGGGAGAGGGAGAGAGAGAGAGATAGAAACATCAATGATGAGAGAGAATCATTGATCAGCTGCCTCCTGCACGCCCACAACCCAGGCATGTACCCTTGACCGGAATCGATCCCAGGACCCTTCAGTCTGCAGGACGATGCTCTATCCACTGAGCCAAACCAGCCAGGGTGCCTCATGCTCTCATCTTAACCCCAATGTCTTTCATCTCATCTTCCCTGGAACTATTCCTCAAACTCATGTGCATCTTTACACTTTTAGGGTTATGCTCATACTCTTGTCATTTTGGTTAAATGGCTCCCTCTTCCCCCATTTTGCCAATGATCAAACAATCTCTTTCAAGGCCTAATTTAAGTATCATTTCCTTAATAAAAGCATTCCCAATCATTTGAATTGGAATTGTTTCCCTCCTCTGTGTTTTCACCTTATATCATTTTTGAATGTCAGGTTCGTAACAGGTATAACTAACCATCACCACAATGATGATATAGAGTACAGTTAACCCTTGAACAGCATGGCAGCTAGAGGTGCCAGTACAATACGAAATTTGTGTAGCTACTGTATTTCCATAAAACAAAGTTCCTCGCTGTCTCTTTGCAGACAGTTCCTTCTTCCCACTTCTAGTTCCTGGCAATCACGGATTTGATTTCTGTCCCTACACACCTCCCACAATTTAACCTTATTTTTTTATTTGTCCCTGCAGACCTTGTTTTGTATACACATCTTCCTATTGTTTGGTTGTACAACCTCCTTGCAGACAGAAAGCTGTAGTTATTCACCCTCGCACTCCTCATGGTTCCAAGCACAAGTTCCAAACACATTTATTATGTGTCAGGTCATAACTATTTGACAAAAGAAAAAGGGAATAAAATGAAAAGGGAAGAAGAAAGAAAGGAAGGAAGAAATGAATGACCCAAAGAACAAACGGACAAATTGCTCTAGAAGAGTTCTGATTCCCCAAGAGGGCAACCAACAGGGCTCATGCCAGTTTAATGAATTATTCTGAGTTATTAATCTGAAGTATAAAAGTAGCTATTCTTAAACACCTAGACATAGGCTGCCACTGATCTCCTTGCATATGACAACACTGTAAGATCTGAGGTTCTGTCCTTGGCATACAGCAAGTACACTTGTAAGTTCCAGGGAAGTGAAGCGGAGGGAAAAGCAATTCATTTACCAAGCGCCCCTGACAGCCTGTGTGCAATATGCTTTATTATTCCCTTTGAGTCCTGCTCTGATCTGTTTTAATCTAATTCTTACAACTACACTCTCACCTAAGTTAAAAGTTATTAGGAGGTATTTCTTTGTTGGAAAAGGAAATAGGCAATTCAAGGCAATTTAGGGGTATACCTCCAAGGGGAGGGACGGGTTAACAATTGTATTTTCGGGTCAGGATGAGTTCTTCAGAGATTTTTTCTGAGCGTTTCATTTGTGAAATCACAATAAACAAGAAAGGATAGGAGACTAGGGCAATCAACACTTTTTGATGTCTATCATTGATCCATTCAGGATGCTTCTGGTATGGTGACCATATTCACTTCATGAGCCTGTACGATGCGGAGGAACTCTAAAGTGCCTTTTAAATGAGGCTGTCAACTAAGGCACATGGTGGAATTTAGGGTGAAGGGGTATAGTTGGTCAGTGGGTAATAGTAACAGCCTTCTTTCCTTATTTTGGTGTCACGGGAATTTAAAGCGATTTTGCAATCACTCTTGGGAGATAATTTTCTTGGTTCTTACAACAAGTTGGAAGATAAACTTTGGACAATATACCGTACTATGCCCTTTGTAATGAAATAACCCAAGATAGTATGATACAGTTTAGTGATTTAAATTCCCAAGCTGATTAAAGAGTGCTGTTAAGACCAAAATATGTTAGTACGGCTCCTGGAGTTTCAACTAAAAATGAGTACAATTCAACCTGACGGCTGAGACCGGGACAGGAACATCTTGGAATTTTTGTTAATTCTGTGTCCCGTCCACGGAACGTGAAGCCTTTAGAAGTTGTGGAGTCGTGATGGAAGCGCTGCTGCAGGACGATAAATCGGGCTGTGCGCGCGGAGGTGGCCTGGAACCGGGAGGACAGAGGCAGTTGGCTACTTGGAGGCTATTGCGGCAGCCGGGCTGCGGGGATCAGGCAGGGCTCAAAGGGAACAGTAAGCCACGAGAAAAGAAAACAATAGGGCCAGTAGCGTGAGTGAGGAGGGAAGCTGGAGGGAGGCCTTTTCAGCAGAGGCCCCCTGACTCCTGCTCTGTCCTTCAAGGGACGGCCTGAGACCAGCGGGAAGGCGGAAGCCGGCAAAAGGCGCACGGAACGCAGGACCAGCCGCGAACGTCCTCCCGCCCCCTCCCCTGCCCGCCTCCGCACTCAAGCCGCCCCTCGGGCTCCGACCCCTCTCTCTTCCCCCAGCTGAGTCCCTACAACTGCCCGCACCCCCATCCTCCGCCCGCCGCCAGCACCGCCCACCTCCCCTCCCCTCCCCTCCCCTCCGGGGTGCTGACTTTCTCGGCTGCCACGTCTCACTGATGACATCACCGGGGCCGCTCGGCTTCAGCCAATCCGCTAGGGGGAGTCCGAGCGAAGTCCTAGCCAGCGAGTCAGCGGGGAGGGGCGCCGGGAGGAGCGGAGGGCGGCGGTGAGGGAGTGGGGAATGGGGCGGGAGACAGCCCCGCAAGGACGCATGCGCCAGGAGCGCGGGGCTTGGCGGGAAAGTGAGTCCCGGCCTCCGAGCCGCCCCGTCAGTTCCCAGCGCCCGCAGAAGAGCTGGCAACACTCTCTCCCGGCATGCCACGCGGCGCGGCCGCCTCTGGGCTATGTAAAGGCTCCTCCGTCTCAGGCTTCCCTATTTCCTGGTTCGCCGGCGGCCATTTTGGGTGGAAGCGATAGCTGAGTGGCGGCGGCTGCTGAGTGTGTTCTAAGGGGACGGAGTGGGGGAAGACGTTTGCTCTCCCGGAACAGCCTATCTCATTCCTCTCCGACTACCCGGGGCGGCGCGGAGAGTCAGGTCGGCGGCTGCAGCAGCAAGGGCGGCGGTGGCGGCGGCGGCGGCTGCAGTGACATGTCCAGCATGAATCCCGAATAGTGAGTGCAGGAGAGCACCGGTCGGCTGGGTCGGTGGGCCAGCTCTGGACGGCTTCAAGGGGGCGAGGAGGGCAGGGGACGGGGTGGGGGCCTCGGCCGGGGGCAGAGGAGGGTGATGGGGCCGGAGGAGAGGCTGGCGGCTGGGAGTCGGGCCCCATTGTCTGACGGAGGAGGGCGGCCTCGGGGAGGGGTCGGGCCGGCGGGGCGAGCCGCCCGGGCCTGGACCGGCTCGGGGTGGAGGCCTGGGTGTCGGACTGGTGCGGAGGGCTGTGGGCTGCGAGGGGTGGGGCGTGTGGGAGGCGGCGGCGGGGCGGCGGGAAGGGTGGCTTCTGGGGGCTGTGACTCCGGAGGGGGCTGTCCTTCCGGGGAGGGGGCGGTGGGGGGCCCCGGGGGCGCCGGCGGACCCCGCGCCCGCCCCCGGCGGAGCTGTCAGGTGGCCTGGGCGGGGGCCAGTTTACTTGTAAATCTCGAGTTTGTTGGATCTTTTTCCACCTCCTCGGCCAGGTCGCCGGTAACGTGGATGTTTTTCAGGGCTGAGTGGGGAATGAGTCGATGGTGAGAAGCGTTTTAACATTTTTAGTTGTCTTTTTTTTTTTTTTTTTTTTTTTTTTTTTTTTTTTTTTTTTTTTTTTTTAGTTATTTCCTGGAGTTCTTTAAGAACTCGCCACTGCCTTCCTACAAAGCCTAGGCGTTTGTGATCTGATTTTTAAAAATTTTTTTTTATTTTTTAGAGGACACTTAAAGTCATTTCGCGTTGTGTAGGTCAGGAAAGAGCAAGACTAATCTCGGGAACATGTATTCGGATATTACCAAATTAAAGGAAGACTTCGCCGTGAGGGTGAAAGGGAAGCGAATGGGTCCCCTGATGGATCTGTAGGTTTTGGATTACCTACTTGAATGTTTGCAGATAGGCAATGAGGTTCCATGACGTGTCATGAAAAGTTAATGCATTTCTTTTTCTTGCTTACTCAAGACGTCCCCACGGCAGATGTGACACCCCTGGCACTTTTCCTAGGAACTGCGGTTCGCTTTCCTTGGGAAGACGTTGCTTGGGCTCTCTTCGTGGCCCTTAAAAAAACCCTCCTACAGTTTGTATATGTAAATTGATGAATAATTGGAGGAGATTTAATTGGTATTCCTCTTCAGTGTGTCAGGAGGCTTTGGGGGACAGGGTGAATTTTTTTTTTTTTTAAAGCAAAAGTCAGTATTTGCTCTAGAAGGTGAGTTTATTTGCTGCTTTGGTCAGTTAGACATTTTCCCTTCAAGGTCCACCCATCAGTTTAGCTGACAGTCATATGTGTGTCACATGGTTCTTGCAAAATGCATTCTGACTTCAAGTTTTGTAATGTTGTGGTTTGATGCTGAAATCTCCCCTTTTTGTACTAAACAGAAGCCATAGTATTTTATTAAAAAATACTATAAACTTTTTAGAAGTTGAGGATAGTGTTCTCAGAGTGCCATATTTGCTATGTTGGCAGTTTTTAAGTATCTTTATAAAGGGCTCCAAGGACAAAGTTTGTTTTGCATAGTTGGGCAGAGTTGAACTGGAGGTTAACAGTTTTTCTGGCAACAATAAAGTACATGGATTTGCCACTTTGTGGAGGTTTGTAAACCTCTTGTGTTCAGGTTTCTTATATTTGCTACATATATTTACTGCTGTAAGTAGATTTTGAAGATTAATGTAATAGAACCGTGGCAAATTATTTAGCCTCTGGATTTGTTTCTCCTTAAAATAGGGTAATAGGAGTAGTTGTAAGGTTCAAGTGTACTAGTATATAAAAGAATTTGGAAAACCAAGAGCACACTAAGTGGTGTACATCACTATCATGTAAGACATTCTAGTAGTGCTGGGATTTAGGAATGTAATCCTTACTCCCAAGGAGCTAATAATGGGATATAGAGAATAGATTGTATGTGTGTCAAATACCTGTAGGTATAGCAAGTTCCAGATGTGCACCATGGATTGAAACAACAAAATTTCAAAGGAGGTTCGAGGGTTGTGGTTGGCTAGTTGGGTTCAGGAGGGCTTTGTAGGAAAGAGACCTGTTCAGGAATTATTAGCAATTGTTTTGGAGAAGCAGAGGATTTTTCAAGGAATAAGAAGGAAGGATAATAAACAGCAAGGATAGTAATCCTTAAATATGGTGCCAAATTATCCTTCCTTTTAATTCTCTGGATTAGTGACATCAGCAGAACCAAACCCAGAAACCATGTTTATATTTTTCTGGCATCAAGTATGCCAGTACCTGGCCTACTGTATTTATATTCTATATTGTGTCTAGTAAAATAATCTAAGAGTTTTGGGAAACCCTTTGGAAAAGCATCAGTGAAAATTACTTGAGGTGAGAGGAAGTGATGGATCACAAAGGCAACTAGTAAGCAGATTTTTTAGCCATCTGACTTCAGCAGTTTCCTTTGTCTTTAATGAAATTGTTATACAAGTAATAAGAAAAAAATGGCAAATAGAGGAAAAAAGGGAAAGAATGCTTTTATCACCTCCACACAGGTCCATTTACTTTAATAATTTGTTCTAAATTTTTAAAGTCTTTTTTTTCTTAAATTAAGATTTGTATTGGTTGACATAAGGTTACTTGTTGATAAAGTTTTATTACTGAGTGCTTTTATTTTATAATTTTCAAGTTGTAAGCTTTTGATTTTAGAGTAAGAATAAGAAATATATCAATCACAGATTAAATTTTAAGCTGTGCCTTTGACTCCTTTCCATGTTATTTTTCTGGTTTGGGAGAATTGACAACTCCTGAGTTATCTTTGTGGTAAAAATTAAAGGTAAAACTGACTCACTTGAATTTCAAGTAGAAACAAAAACAAAAGGCAAGTGGAAGTGGAATCTGAACAGTGGAAAAGTAGATGGAAAGTGTCAGAGCTTTCTTTTCTTTCTTTCTCTCTTTCTTGTGTTCTCTCTCTCTCTCTCTCTCTCTCTCTCTCTCTCTCTCTCTCTCTCTCTCCTTTTTTTTGAGATCTGAAGAAAGATTTTGATTTCCTGAGCTAGGTGGTGAAGCAGGTAGTGATTATTTCAGCACACTGGTTAAGAAATATTTAACATTTTTCTCATGCCAGAAACATTTTTCCTAATCCATTAGCTTCTAGTGGGCTTTTTAGTGTCAAGAAAATCATTTTGGCTGCTTCATCTATAAGCAATGTGTTAAGAACAAAGTACATGTACCTATCATGAATATACTAGTTAATTGCAGAAAAATGTCTGTAGTAATTACCTTGTTTTTGGTTTTTGCTTTTTAATATCGTGACTCCAGATGATATTGAGATCATGACTCACGATTTAATCATTCTTTCAAATTTTGTTCATCTGTCATGGAAGACTCAAGAAACATAAAACTTTTTTTTTTTTGCCAGCACTATGCTTTGAATAAGTCTTTTTTTAAAAATGTGTATTTTTAATTGATTTTATAGAGAGGAGGGAAGAGAGATGGAAGCATTGATGAGAAACATCAGTTGGCTGCCTCCTGCAGGCCCCCTATTGAATAATGAGCTGCAACCCCTGGTATATGGCCTGACCTTCCATGTCTTGGTTCATGGGTCTAAACTCAACCATTGAACCACACCAGCTGGGCTGAATAAATCTATCTTTTAAGAATTTGAAAGTAAAAGCTGGTTAATTAGGTTTCTTATCTATCTAACAGAAATTTTCACTAATGAGTATATATCATTGCTGGCTTTCATATAATTTTTAGAATTTTTTATTAGAAAAGCTGAAAATCTAAAAGTAAGTTGTTTTTGTTGGTTGTCTTGACTTTTGGTAGTGTTGGTAGAAGTTTGAAAATTTCAGAAAAGTTTAGAGAAGAAAAATAACTAGTATTTTTATTATCACTATGATTTCTTAATGTCTGTAGAGAATCAACATATGTAATTCTTTGGGTAATGTAAGTTTCCAGTAGCTATATAGAATCTCCACAAAATACATCTTAAGAGTTTTGTGTCAGTGGAAGATCTTGTAGGATCATTTATTTATTTTAATATATTTTTATTGATTTTAGAAAGGAAGAGAGAGAGAAAGAAACATTAATGATGAGAAAGAAACATTGATCGGCTGCCTCCTGCACACCCCCTAATGGGGATTGAGCCTGCAGCCCAGGCATGTGCCCTTGACTGGGAATCGAACCCAGGGCCTTTCAGTCACAGGCTGACCCTCTATCCACTGGGCCAAACCACTTCTCAACCTTCCTAATGCCACGACCTTTTAATACAGTTCCTCATGTTGTGGTGACCCCCAACCATAAAATTATTTTCGTTGCTACTTCATAACTGTAATGTTGCTACTGTTATGAATCGTAATGTAAATATCTGATATGCAGGATGGATTTAGGGGACCCCTGTGAAAGGGTCGTTCCACCTCCAAATGGAACGACCTCTGAGAACCTCTGAGCTAGGGCATTGTAGGATCATTTAAAAATAACTGAAACTTTACAACAAAAAATTTTCTATTTCTTTTCATCATAATTAAATTAGAATAAGAGATGTTGACAGTTTCTTACATATTCTAGCAAATAATTTAAAAATGTCTTTAAGACGGATGAACTTGAGTGTTCTCTTGCCAACTCTTTAGTTGGCTTTTAAGAATAGCTTCTTTTTGCTAATGTTATCTACTCTTTTCTTTATTCTAATATGAAAATGGGTTAAATAAGATGCTTTTTAAGGTTTTGAGATTTTTAAAGATTTGTTAAAAAAATACTTTAAGGTGAAGAGAAATAAAAAAAATGGGTGTAGGATAACAGTGCATGAAATATTTTATTTTATTTATTTATTTAAATGTATTCTATTGATTTTTTACAGAGAGGAAGGGAGAGAGAGAGTTAGAAACATCGATGAGAGAGAAACATCGATCAACTGTCTCCTGCACATGTGGGGATGTGCCCAAAACTAAGGTACATGCCCTTGACTGGAATCGAACCTGGGACCCTTCAGTCTGCAGGCCGACGCTCTATCCACTGAGCCACACCAGTTAGGGCTGCATGAAATATTTTAGATGTGTAGCTTATCAGTTTTACTATTCTCTGGACTACATTTTGGAGTTTTGAGATTTAGGCAAAATGCCCACACTTAAAAAATCTTACAGAGAAAGGGAGAGGTCAACACTGTTCCTTTGTTTTCCTGTGGAGGGTGGGGCCTAGATTGCTTTTTTTTTGGTGTCTGAAATAGAATTTAGGGAAGAAAGTCTAGGGCTTTTCTGTGGAACCACCCTGTGAGTGTTTCAGGTTATAAAAGGGTAATAATAGTGGAATATTTGGGGGGGAGAAGTAGTCCTGAGGCCTTAAGAAGCCCGAGAACAAATGTTTGTTGGTTTGTTGACTGACTGAGTTAAACATGTGAAGAAGTAAGGTACAAAGTAGAAGGAAATGGACTTTTTTCTTGGTACTTTTATGGTAGGTTGGCTCAGTTGGTCAGAATATCCTGCTTTATTCAAGGTTGTGATAGGTTCCAGTTAAGTTTACTATATTCTATGTTTGTAGATTCCTAATTGTGACAGGTAAAAGTGTGAGTGCCTGCCCTAACCAGTTTGGCTCAGTGGGTAGAGTGTCGGCCTGTGGACTGAAAGGTCCTAGATTCTATTCCAGGCAAGGGCATGTATCTTGGTTGCGGGCACATCCCCAGTGGGAGGTGTGCAGGAGGCAGCTGATCGATGTTTCTCTCTCATCAATGTTTTTAACTCTCTATCCCTCTCTCTTCCTCTCTGTAAAAAATCAATTTAAGTGGAATTATCCTTTGTCCTTTTCTGCCTATAGGTGTTTTCTAGTAACTTGATTTAGTACAGTAGTTATTCTTAACCAATTTATGATCATGTACTCTTAGAAGTATTTGATGAACCCTGTGGGCTGCCTACGTGCATACATACTCATAATACTTTGCATAAAGTTGCAACCTGTTCACTGACTGAGCCTATTCATGAACCTCAAGTTACAAATGCCCGATTTAGGAGATTGGAAACAGAAAAGAGAATGTTTGCTACCATTCTTTTGAAATGTGGAAACCTGAGTGACCAAAGTTTAACTTTAAATCTGGTATTCTGAAGTAATTAGTTTCAAAATGTGAGACTTGTTTGGGCATGGCTTTATTTTGATGACTTAGTCTATGCGTTTCTCTTCCTTTCTAAACATTTTTAAATTTTATTTTAAGTATGTATGTTTTATAGATCTCAGATAGGAAAGAAGAGAGAGGGAGGGAGGGAGCGAGGGAGGAAGGGGGAGAGAGAGAGAGAGAAAGAGAGAGAGACAGACAGACAGACAGACAGACATCAGTGAAGAGAGAGCATCACTGTTTAGCTACCTCCTGCATGCCCCCCACTGGGGATCCAGCCACAACCTGGGCATGTGCCATGACTGGGAATTGAACCTTGACCTCGATTCTTTTCCTTTTATTTTAATGCTTACCTTTCTGTTCCTCATTAAGTTACTAATAAATGAAGTGTTTCTAGGAGTCTTGAAACAAAGGCACACTGAGTTCACAGAACATTAGCTTTCAAATTAAGAACAATAGGTCATCTCTAGTGTCTTTACTGCTTTAAAGTTCATATGATTGTAGTTAAGATAAATGCCTAGCCGTGTGTAGTATAGTCTTACGTTGAGTAGGTGGAACTTATAAAAATAGTTAAGTAGCTAGATTCATAAAAGGACATTTGAAGCAACTTTGTGAAATATACATGGTGTAGATTGGTGGCTAGCACCTGTCCTCATGAATAACATTTGTGTTCATTGCTTACTAACGCTAATGAAGTCTGAACTCCAAAATTTACCATGATCTTTTGAGTTGAGCTAAATTATTTACTAACACAGATATTCTAAGTTAACATTTTAAAAAGTATGCTTTTATTGATTTTATAGAGAAAGGAAGGAAGAGAGAGAGAGAGAAACGTAATGTGAGAGAGAAACATCTATTAGCATGTCTCTGACTGGGGATTGAGCCCACAACCTGGGCATGTACTCTGGCCAGGAATCGAACCATGACCTCTTGGTTCATAGGTTGAAGCTAAACCACTGAGCCATGCTGACGGGGCCATACTTTTCTTTATATTTGGTCAAGTCCAGTGTGCTAGTTCATAGATGTTTTGATTCATTCTGATAGGTTTTACATATAGGACTTAACTTACTGACATTTTTATCATCTCAGTATATAAAATGTCATTGATAGAATGTGGTATGATAAAAGAATATACCATTTGAGGTTGTAAACCCTGGGATTAAGTTCACACTGTCACTTACCTCATTTAAATCATTTGTGCCTTTGAGCCTGTTCCTTTGTCTATAAATTGTGATTAGTTCTACCTCAGTTCTGATTCTCAAGAGTAAACTGTACAGTACTGTACAGACCTTATTTGACATGCTCATTCTAGTAAGGGATGGATGTTAGAATATGTGTAAAAGCAGATGGTTCCATGATTTTCTCTGCTTTAACTATTTCTTCAATATAGACTTGTAAAATCTTCCAGTAAAAGTATATATATACATACATACATATGTGTACACACACAGAGCTAATTTCACCTTGAAAAAAGGCTTGATAAAGAAAACAGCCATCAGTTAGAGTATGCTAGGAGTTGAAGGGTTTTTCTGTTTTTTGTTTTTTAATTATGAAATATGAACTCTGGAAGATAGTGTAAGGAGTCTCTGGGACAACTTCAAGCGCACAAACATCAGAATTATAGGGGTGCCAGAAGAAGAGAGAGAGCGAGATATTGAAAACCTATTTGAAGAAATAATGACAGAAAACTTCCCTCACCTGGTGAAAGAAATAGACTTCCAAGTCCCGGAAGCACAGAGAACTCCAAGCAAAAGGAACCGAAAG